>JAJOZX010005775.1:285000-287500 GCA_023014485.1 Bathynomus jamesi | reverse complement strand
AGCACGTTGGATGGCAAAAGTAATTTATTCATTAAAAATCCTGCTGCTTTCCCATCAGTTCAGACTTACAACTCGTGAAATGTCTGGCTTAAAACGATTTGTATTTTTTGCCCTGGAGTTATATGTCAGCGCGTGGTTCACGGCCAGCAGTCCTTCATCTGCTCCCGCGAACGATTTGAAGCTTCTTCAAGACTAGCAAAGTACCACGATGAAAAGATCTCAGCATCCTGCCTTAGTGTCCTCGGTCGTCACTTATGGTACCTCAGCGAGTACTTGATTGGTCTCGCACTCTTTGATAAAGGTATCAATGCAACGACGAAAAAAATATCGCTCGATCAATCCTCGAAAAAGAAGCTGCTGAAGATCCTCCAAAGCGAGCCCCAATACCTGCTGTTTCTTCCATTTCAACAAAGCAGCTCTCGGACTTTGCTCGAAAGGATCAAAGCTTCTCTTTGAACTTCTAAAAATTAATGATGGTTTCTTGTCTAAGGAACCAGAGACCTGGCCGGACGACGAAGATTTCAAGACTGGTTGACTATAGTTGAAGGACTAAAAGTCGTCAATGACATGGCAGAGAGGGGAATTGCCTTGATCCAGGCCTTCAATACAAAGATTACGAAGAATGAAGAACAGCGCCAACATCTCTTGCAGGTTGTTGAGGATCATAGGAAGTCTCAGCCTGGTACATTGAAAAAGGGGTATGGCTTGAGGAAAAGCAAGAATTAATGGGTGGTCTACAATTGAATGAAAGACACCCTGGAATATATTTAGTAAATATATTATTTACTTATTACGATTGGAGTACGCCTGCACTTAAATCTTATGAACTAAAACTAACGTTATTTACATTAATTAAAAAAAATATTAATTTATTTTACTAGGTAATGAATAATAATTTTTGTTATAAGGAGAATTATTTACCTCACTTGAGACACCCTTAAATATTATCTGAATGACCTAATATTTACAGTACATTGTTTTCTCATGTAGTAGCAGCATTGAACAAATGGCCAATAAAAAACTCCAACTTTCGATTTTATTGTCACTCTAATATATATGTATATATATTATATATGTATATATATATATATATATATATATATATATATATATATATATATATATATATATATATACAGTATGTATATATATATATATATGTAAAAATGAACCATAAATAATTCCCATATTCCTATATTATCTTATCCTTCATGTAATTCTTGTATTCATTTATATAGTCTCTGTATCCATTGTAAGAAAAAGTATCCATTTTAAAAATTCATGTGTTATATGGTTCATGTATTTATATAATTCTGTATATTCTTATATATTTAACTTTATATGATGCCTATACTCATATGTATGTACGTGTGTGTATTCTTTTTTACATAAGGACCAAAATCGCCCAACGCGAGTTTGGATAAATTTTTTGATTTGCTTTCTACTTTGCTAAATAATTGGTGACCTGTTGTTTTTTAAAATACTCATAATCATTTTTTTAGATTTCGCTTAATAAGGAATCCTGTTTAAGCTTTGCAATGTTCACATTTTGTATACACTCTCTTTCGTTATAAACAATGAGATCATGTCTTGCCTAAGCATTAAAATTGTACATCTTAAACCTTAAAATTTCACTCATATGCATATTTTAGTGTAAAGATGCATAGTCCGATTTCCACTTTTAGTTAACTTGGCAGATCATGATAACATCAGATCTGAAAAGTCGCGGTTTAAGATAAAAATATGGTTTCGTCTTCAAATATTTTGTTTACTCGTTCAAGCCTTACCACAGCTAAAAAATTTACTTATTTTTAAATATTGTGCAAAAATAATACAGCCTTCTTAGCATTTAATAATAATAATGTTAGCAGTTTTTGGGTATATAAACCCATTAAAATTATTCCATTGTCATTCAGAAGCTAATTCAGAGGCTGAGCACTACCTGTACATTTTAACAGTAAAATTACAGTTGAAGCTAGTTTTACCTTATCCTTCGAGCATTGCTCTCTTCAGAAAAACTTAGAAAACTTTCCGGATACGCTATAAGAAGAATCCGGAACCTTCAGCATTTAGATTGCAAATCTACCAGAGTCCTCCGAGCCACTATAGAAAACTCGGAGAGTAACATAGAAGAAAACCACTTCAAGTCACACACATCCGTTGCTTGCCTCCTAACCAGAACCCCCGTCGATCCGAACCACCCCAGGGCCATAGACGGAGGGGTTAACATATATGTATATATATATATATATATATGTATATATAATATATATATGTATATATATATATATATATATATATATGTGTATATATATATATATATATATATATATGTATATATATATATATATATATATGTATATATATAATATATATATATATATATATTATATGTATATATATAATTATATATATGTATATGTATATATATATATATAGATATGTATATATATATATATATATATATATTATATATATATATATATATATTATATATATA
>JAJOZX010005775.1:272500-275000 GCA_023014485.1 Bathynomus jamesi | reverse complement strand
TATATATGTATATATATATATATGTATATATGTATATATGTTATATATGTATAATATATATATATATATGTAAAATATATATATATATATATATATATATATATATATATATATATATATATATATATATATATATTGTAATGTATATGGTTGTAAATTTTGACTTGGTCCGCAATCGATATGGACCGTGACTTGATGGATACCGTAATGAAATTGACTGGATTCTTTGGATCTGATATATTTGCATGTCCGTTATAAATAGATATAGAGTGTAGCATTTGTGGATAGTAGTCTATTATAACTTGCTCCTCTGGAGCCAGAGATTCTATCTTTAGTTTTAAATCGATAATTAATTAGTTTTAAATTGATAATTATTTAGTTTCGTAAAAATTGGTCGTTGCCAATTTACCGGCAGTTTTTGCATAAATTTCTTATGTTCTTGTGGTTCGGAACCCACGTAAAATTGTAGGTCCCCTCCGCCACCACGGAGGACATACACAATACACGATTACGAACGCAGTTAGGTAGACCAGCCATGAGTGGATCCTAGGGTCTTTGTTGGTCTGAAACATTATAACATTATTATTATTATAACATTATATATATATATATATATATGTATATATATATATATATATATATGTTACTTTAGTTTACTTTTGTTGAGTTTGAACGACGGTTCAGGATCGACCTGCGGTCGACCCCTCTGCAGCATCCCGCCTAATTTGCGGGACTTGGTGAAGGAGGGAATTGCTCTCTGATCGCCTCCTGCCCTCGTAGCCAGCCACGCATGGCTGGTCAGGGACTTTGCACAAGAATCTGTCCAGCTGGTTCTTGAAGTTATTCAGGTTGGTGTGCTGGAGATTCCTCACTTCTTTTGGAAGGACCTTGAAAAGCTTTGGGCCCCGTATTCTGAGGGTATTTTCCATCCTCGTTTTCATGGCTCCTTGTCCCACCGCAGCTGGGACCGTACAAAATCTGCCTCTTCTCTCATTCCAGTTTGTTTCTATTTAATTTCTGAGGTTAGGGACAGAGCCCTCAAGTATGTTCCATATGTATATTATTGTGTACCGCTCTCGCCTTCTTTCAAGAGAGTAGAGTTCCAGGGATTGTAATCGAGACCAGTAGTCTTCACCTTCCGTTTCCTCTATCTTAGACGTAAAAGTCCTTTGTATAGCTTCAATGCTCGCAATGTCTCTTTTTCTGTGTGGGCTTGTGAGTACTGAGCAATACTCAATTATTGGTAGGACTAGACTCTTCCATAATTTGAGCATGATGTTTGCTTTTCTGCTGCGGAAGCTCCTCCAGATGATTCCCATTATTTTTCTAGCCGTTGTGATTTTGATTTTATAGTGCTCTCTGAATTCTGCATCCGACGACATTATTACTCCAAGTTCCCTGACTTGTCGATTTGGTGTTATCTGTTTGGCTTGCGGAGTTTTGTACCCTTTTTTCTGTAGCTCTTTGTTATTACCATATCTTAGAAGTTGGAATTTTTCTTCGTTGAACTTCATATTGTTGTCTTCTGCCCACTGGAATAATGTTTCAATATATATATATATATATAATATATATATATATATATAATATTATATATATATATATATATGCATATATATATATATATATATATATATATATGTATATATGTATATATATGTATATATATATAATATATATATATATATATATATATATATATATATGTATATATATATATGCATATATATATATATATATATATATATATATATATATATATTGAAACATTATTCCAGTGGGCAGAAGACAACAATATGAAGTTCAACGAAGAAAAATTCCAACTTCTAAAATATGGTAATAACAAAGAGCTACAGAAAAAAGGGTACAAAACTCCGCAAGCCAAACAGATAACACCAAATCGACAAGTCAGGGAACTTGGAGTAATAATGTCGTCGGATGCAGAATTCAGAGAGCACTATAAAATCAAAATCACAACGGCTAGAAAAATAATGGGAATCATCTGGAGGAGCTTCCGCAGCAGAAAAGCAAACATTATGCTCAAATTATGGAAGAGTCTAGTCCTACCAATAATTGAGTATTGCTCAGTACTCACAAGCCCACTGCCACTTTACCGGCAGTTTTTAAATAAGTTTCTTATGTTCTTGTGGTTCGGAACCCACGTAAAATTGTAGGTCCCCTCCGCCACCACGGAGGACATACACAATACACGATTACGAACACAGTTAGGTAGACCAGCCATGAGTGGATCCTAGGGTCTTTGTTGGTCTGAAACATTATAACATTATAACATTATATATATATATATATATATATATACACACATATATTATATATATATATGTATATATATATATATATGTATATATATATATATATAACATATATATATATACATATATATATACATATATATGTTATATATATATATATACATATATATATATATATATGTATATATATATATATGTATATATATATATATATATATATATATATA
>JAJOZX010005775.1:242500-267500 GCA_023014485.1 Bathynomus jamesi | reverse complement strand
CTACTTTCCGCCCACCCTGTATATATATATATATATATATATATATATATATATATATATACCGTATATAAATATATATATATACCGTATATAAAAATATATATATATATATATAAGTATATAATATGTATATATATATATATATATAAGTATATATATATATATATATATATATCTATATATATATATATATATATATATATATATGTAGGTATATATATATATATGTATGTATATATATATATGTATAATTGTATATATATAATGTTATAATGTTATAATGTTTCAGACCAACAAAGACACTAGGATCCACTCATGGCTGGTCTACCTAACTGTGTTCGTGTATTGTGTATGTCCTCCGTGGTGGCGGAGGGGACCTACAATTTTACGTCTGTTCCGAACCACAAGAACATAAGAAATTTATGTAAAAACTGCCGGTAAATTGGCAACGACCAATTTTTACGAAACTAAATAATTATCAATTTAAAACTAATTAATTATCGATTTAAAACTAAAGATAGAATCTCTGATCCAGAGGATCAAGTCATAATAGACTACTATCCACAAATATGTTACATTCTATATGTATTTATGAAGGACATGCAAATATATCGGATCCAAAGAATCCAGTCAATTTCATTACGGTATCCATCAAGTCACGGTCCATATCGACTGCGGACCAAGTCGAAATTTACAATCATATACATTACAATATATACATTTACGAGAAAAAGAGTAGGTGTGGCTGTAAAGACTGTACAGTAATGTAGAAATGTGTGTGCACCCATTTTGGGTCTCCCATTTAAAGGTGTTTGTATCATAAAAAACTCACGGAACCATTCTGAGTTATTCCCATTATATATATATATATATATTTATATATATATGTGTATATATATATATATATGTGTTTGTATATATATATATATATATATGTTTGTATATATATATATATATATATATATATATATATATTATATAATATATATATATGTGTGTGTGTGTATATATATATATAATATATATATATATTATATATATATTATATATATATATATATATATATATATATATATATATATATATATATATATATATATATATATATATATATATATATATATATAAGCACACCGGACAAAAAATTAGTCACCCCTAATAGCACCGATAGTAGGAAGTTCAAGGTCACACAGAGGGCGCTGATGTAGCATTGGTAAGTGACAAGTAGCGGTGACGTAGCACACAGGATCAGATCTGTTTCGTGAGGTGGTGAAGAACAAAGTGTGTGTTGGATATAGTCTGCAAAATGGGTCGTGAGGCAGACGTTACTCAGTGGCAAAAAGGAGCCATCGTGTTTGGCAGAGCCCACGGACACAAAATGTCTGAAGTAGCCCAATTTGTTGGTGTGTCAACGCGTACTGTCCAGCGAGTTTACAAAGAGTGGTGTAGTTCGCAATCAACTGACAATCGACGGCGTAACTGTGGCCGGAAAACAATTCTCGACAATAGGGGCCGCCGCCATGTTTCTCGTCTAGGAACTGCAAATCGTTTTCAAACCAGAGAACAATTGCTCCAAGAAACCAATGAGGTTCTCCAGCGACCAATTTCCGAACGGACATTGCGACGAGAACTGCATGCGATGGACATCTGGAGCAGGGTACCACGGAAGCGGCCGCTGTTAACAGCAAGTCACAAATTGGCACGTTATAAATGGGCTCAGAGGCACAAAAACCGGACTGCGGCAGATTGGAAACGTGTAATTGGTCCGATGAGTCCCGTTTTTTTTGTTCTCCAATGATGGGAGGCGACGAGTACATCGCAGGTCCAATGAAGCCTTTAATCCTGAATGCGTCGAAGGTGTTGTTCAGGCTGGAAACAGAAAGTGAAGCGCAGGAATAGACACCCACGGACTCTGGCGGAACTTCGGGACCGGCTGATGCACGAGTGGCAGCAAATCGATGTTCAGTACATGCACAACCTCGTAGTCTCTCTGCCTCGCCGGATTCGTGCGGTTATCAAGGCCAGAGGCGCCGTCACACGTTATTAGGTACATTCTGAGAGGGGTGACTAATTTTTTGTCCGGTGTGCTTATATATGCAATAAACGGAGAAGTAAAAATAAAAATTAAAAATTAGAGGATTAACAGAGAGGCATACATATTTGTAAGGAAAAAATCAACGGTATTGGAAGTGATCTGTGTTATCCATCTGCGTTTATGGAATCTTGTCTCAACAAGGCAAAGCGAACTTTCTATCGTGTCAATAATAACACTCGTACTTTGTCAAAAATTATTTTAGTACTTCAATTTTTCCCGGGCTTTTTAGGCATTGCTAATGTACTTAAACTTTTGGATATTAATGTAGTATTTTCATATAACAATATTGTGAAAAATATCATAGTAAAAAATAGCCCTACCAATAATTCAGGCATTATCTATAAAATTGGGTGTAAACAATGTAATTCCTTTTACATAGGTCAGACGGGAAAGGATTTGCACACGCGTATAAAACAGCATCAATATTCCGTTAGAACAGGACAGTTGTCCAGTGCCCTTTTTGTCCATTTGTCAGAGTTATCCCACTGTATTGATTTGAATAATGCTTCAGTTTTATTCCACTCTAGCAACATTGTTAATAGAAATATTCTTGAGTCTGCCATTATCCAACTTTCAAATAACTTCAACATGAGCAAAGGTCTTTTTCAACTCGATCCTGTTGTTTTGAATTCCTTCAAAACAGATTTAGATAAGGGTAGAACACTAAATCTTTGGTAAACTTGTTCTACTTTATTAACTTTTAATTTTCATTTTATTTTTATATACATCGAAACTTAACCAAAAAAGGCAGTGTGTTAAAACCCGGGCAGATTTGCCAGTATAAATTTGTATTTTTATAATTCATTTGATCTTGTGCTAAAAATCGATATTTTTTCCTTACAAATATGTATGCCTCTCTGATAATCCTTTAATTTTTAATTTTTATTTTTACTTCTCCGTTTATTGCATATATATATATATATATATATATATATATATATATATATATATATATATATGTATATATATATATATATATATATATATATATTATTTATTTATTTATTTATTATTTTTTTTTTCTTTCTGTAACCTATATATAGGGCTTAATATATATGTTATAATGTTATAATGTTTCAGACCAACAAAGACCCTAGGATCCACTCATGGCTGGTCTACCTAACTGTGTTCGTAATTGTGTATTGTGTATGTCCTCCGTGGTGGCGGAGGGGACCTACAATTTTACGTGGGTTCCGAACCACAAGAACATAAGTAATTTATGTAACAACTGCCTGTACATTCGCAACTACCAATTTTTGCAAAACTAAATAATTATTAATTAAAAACTAATTAATTATCGATTTAAAACTAAAGATAGAATCTCTGGATCCAGAGGATCAAGTCATAATAGACTACTATCCACAAATATGTTACACTCTATATCTATTTATAACCGACATGCAAATATATCAGATCCAAAGAATCCATTCAATTTCATTACGGTATCGATCAATACTAGTACCTTGTCACGAAAAATCAGTCACGGTCCATATCGATTGTGGACCAAGTCAAAATTTACAACCATATACATTACAATATATACACTTAGGAGGGAAAGTGTAGGTGTGGCTGTGAAGACTGTACAGTAATGTAGAAATGTGTGTGCACGCATCTTGGGTCTCCCATTTAAAGGTGTTTGTGGGGCAAGTGAAGATCATGAGTTTTTCAATACCTCACAGTACTATGGGGGGCACCCCTCGGCAGAGGAATCTCTTTAAATGGGGTGTGTAAGGACAGAGAGTATCCCCTAACCCAGGGGTGGGGAACCTGCGGCCTTTTGGGGTACTAGTTGCGGCCTTCTGCCTATTTGACATTCAGAATTCATACCGTACGATAATGGACAGCAACTGATACCACTTTAGGGCTTTAGGCTATTTCATTAGATCATGGTTTCAGCTTCACTGCTTCTTATACATACAAGCCTTCTTTATGGCTTGAACAATAGGAAATATGGCAACGTTGCCAGTTGAAACTGGCAGAGTTGCCTTACGGCTTACGCCCTTACCTATCAACGATCAACTCGACTGGCTGACTGGATGACAGTTACTGACGATTCTCCGATAGTGACACGCACGCTTGTTTCCTTTAAAACTGTAAATCTTGGATCAATTCGTGTACCATTTTTATTTAAAAATCTTCTGGTACCCCAATCATGTCAAAAACTGTGAAAAGAAAATTAAAGGAAGAGAACAGAGTATTCCATGAAGAATGGGAATTGCAGTATTTCATAGTTACTGAGAAAGATAAAATGATGTGTTTGCTCTGCAACGCCATAATTGCAACAGTGAAGAAACAATGCATATCAGCATTATGCAACTCATAAGAACCACAAGTATGCTATATTGGAAGAAGAACCCCGAAAGTTTGCACTTACGAAGATGAAACTTCAAAAGCAGCAACAACAGCAAGTATTTAAAACGATGTCAGGCCTAAGGACTGAAATCACTGAAGCAACTTATAAAGTAGCATATATACTTGGAAAAAGAGGCAAGCCATATAGTGATGTGGAAATCATAAAAGAATGCATTGTTGAAGTTGTAGCCCCTTTAGATTCAGACAAGGTTAACAAATACGAACAACTACCTCTTTCAAGAAGGACCATAACTGATCGGCAACATGAATTAGCCCTCAATGTAACTGAACAACTTCATACAATATGCCAAAGCGAAAATACTTATTATTCGATTACCTTGGATGAGTCCACTGATATTACTGACTCAGCGCAAGTGTCATTTTTTATTCGTGTTATAACTGCAGATTTTCAATGCTACGAGTTACTGGCTTTGGGTACCCTTACGGGGAAGACACGTGGAATTGACGTCTTGTCTCTCTTCAAAGAAAAATGCCGTGAAGCGAAACTGTATTTATGTAATTTAGTAAGTGTGTGCACAGATGGTGCACTTTCCATGAGAGGAAAATGTGCAGGATTTGTTGCGCTACTACAAAAAGAACTGCCAAATCCAGATAGCTTGATTTCCTTTCACTGTATTTGGCATCAACAGAATCTCTGTGCCAAATCTACTGTTTTAAGTGACATATTAAGTAAAGTTATACGTATTGTGAACTACATTAGAACAAATGCATCACGACATCTCGCAATATGCTTATGCTTGATGATGAAACATTCAGTGTGGATCTTCCGTATCATTCTAAAGTGCGCTGGTTGTCACAAGGGAAAGTCTTTGAAAAACTTTTGTCTTTGCGAAAACAAATCACAAGATTTTCTGAGGAACTCAATGAACCATGTGAATTGTCAAAAAAGGATTTCTGCAGAAATGCTGCATTTTTGTGTGACGTAATGTCAAGCAAAATTACCTGAATATTTCTTTGCAAGGTAAAACTAAATCCATATATGAAATGTGGCAAAAGATCCAGGCTTTTCGGAGGAAGCTGCGCTTTTCCAAAACTATCCTTACCCGATCGGAACTTTCAGCTGAACACTTCCCTGAACTGGCAAATGTAATTGATGAAGAAGATACATGCAAATCATTAAGGGAATGCGATGTGAAAGGATACACAGCTGTCCTAGACTCCCTGATTGAAGAATACGATGAAAGATTTCAAGATTTTGAGAAACATGACTTCACACTGAAACTAGCTTTCCAACCACACCTGGTTGGTGTCTCCAAAGCACCTGAAGATTTACAGATGGAGTTGATTGAGCTATTAGAAGATAATATCTTTAAGTCTCTATTTGATACTGAGAAGGATCCTGTTGAAATATGGAAAAATGGCGTTGAATACCCACGTCTGCGCCAACATGCTCGTCGAATGTTGCCTTCTTTCGGCACAACCTACTGTTGTGAATGAACGTTTTCATATGTGACTCAAATCAAAACGCGCTTGAGATCTCAGATGACGAATATTCACCTGGAGGACCAACTAAAACTACGGTCTACGATAGTGGAACCAAATGCACGATTCCTGTCCCGCAATAAGCAGTCACAAAAAAGTCATTAAATGGTTTATCACTTTTTCACTTAATATTAACATCATTTCACTTAATATCATTTTTCACTTAATATTAGTTCTATTGTTAATTATTCTCCCCCAAAAACAAATGTGCACTTGCTGAATTTTTTATTTATTATAAAAGCCCTCACGTATTATCAAGTTTGATTTAAAATTAATAAATATGTAGATTGTAGACTAAAATATGATATTTTGTTGTACTGTATATGTTAAATTCTCAACATGCAGCCTGATAGGGTCTTGGTTAAATGAAATGCGGCCTTCCAATGAAAAAAGGTTCCCCACCCCTGCCCTAACCCAAGACGCTGCCTCCCTATATCCCACAACACTTGTGTTGAGCTGTGGGATCTATCCCCACAAAGCCTTAATTTTACTACCTTAAACTATACCCAATCTATCAACATATGCGTCTAATCGATTTTTAAACATGTTTATAGACGTGCTACTAATTACTTCTACCGGCAAACTATTCCACCTATTTACTATTCTATACGTAAAAAAGTTTTTGGCAACTGCTGTCTCGAACCTTCTACTTATCAACTTACACCCGTTATTTCTAGTCCTATTATATTGAGATATTTCGAAAAAGCTATCTCTATCTACGTTATCGAACCCATTCATAATTTTGAAAACCTGGATTAGATCACCCCTTAACCTCCTAGTCTCGAGTGTTGTCAATTTTAACTCCTTAAGCCTATCCTCGTACGACTTTGACCTAAGCGACGGAATCATCTTAGTTACTCGTCTTTGAACTCTTTCGATTTTGTCTATATCTTTGCGCATATGCGGATTCCAAAATTGGACCGCGTACTCCAAATGGGGTCTAACTAATGATTTATAAAGAGGAACTATAATATCGCGCGATTTGTACTCAAAATTTCGAGCTATAAAACCTAACACTTTGTTCGCCTTATTGACCGCTGCTGTACTTTGTTTCGCTACTTTTAAATCACTAGTGACTATAACTCCTAAAATTTTTCCTGCTCTACCTTGTTAATCTTTCCCTGACATACTATACGCAAAATTACCGTTACGCCAACCTATATGCAAAATTTTGCACTTATCCACGTTAAATCTCATTCGCCATGTGACTGACCAATCAACGATTTTATTCAGATCTTCCTGAATTTTACCTCTATCTTCGTCATTAATCGCCCTACCACCTAGCTTCGTGTCATCCGCAAACTTTGAAACTGTACTGACTAGGCCGACATCTAAATCGTTAATATATATAAGAAAAAGCAAGGGGCCCAATACAGAACCCTGAGGAACGCCACTCGCTACATTAGCCCAACACGACTCCGCTCCATCAACGACCACCTTCTGTTTCCTACCTCGCAGCCACTCTTCTAGCCAATTTATTACTACACCCCTGATTCCATGAGCCTTAGTTTTTTCAATGAGTCTTTTGTGCGGCACGGTGTCAAACGCTTTTTGAAAATCTAAATACACTACATCAACCGCCCGATGTCTATCGTAAACGTCAACCACGCTTTGGAAAAATTCTAAAAGATTAGTTAAGCAAGATTTGTTTCGCCTAAAACCGTGCTGCGTATTTCTAACTAGTTTATACACTTCTAAGTGTTCGACTATACGATCCCTAATTATTGATTCCAGTAGCTTACCTACAACAGACGTTAAACTGATTGGCCTATAATTTCCCGCCGCACCTTTATCGCCTTTCTTAAAGATAGGTGTTACGTTTGCTAACTTGAAATTATCTGGTACGCACCCCTCAGAAATAGACGCATTAAAAATCTTTGTTAGCGGCACAACAATACTATCTTTTAATTCTTTTAGTTGTATGGGATATATGGAATCCGGACCCGGTGATTTACGCGTCTTCATTTTATCAATATAGCGTATTACCTCACCTTCAATAACGACAATATTATCCAAAATATTACCATTATCAAAAGGTATTATGTCTATGACCGTAGGGATATTCGTTACATCTTCTATAGTAAAAACTGACGTAAAAAATTCGTTTAGCAAGGTAGCCATTTCCTTGTTTTCAGAAACTAGATCTCCGTTTACATTTTTCAATGGACCCAAGACACTTTTTACTGGATTTCTATTATTGACGTATTGAAAGAATCGCTTGGGGTTTTCTTTACCGTCACGAGCTATGGAGATTTCAAATTCGCGCTTGGACTTTTTTATTACACTTTTCGCTTCACGCCTCAGAGATATGTAGTTGTTTCGTAACAACAAATTGTCTTTATCGCACGTATGTTGCCTATAAGCCCTATCTCTACTCTTTATAATGTCTCCTACTCTAGAAGTAAACCACAAGGGCTTGTTGTTTACTTTCGCACGCTTAATTTTGTACGGTACACATTCCTCATTTATAGTCCTAAATACTGTTTCGAACGATTCCCACATTAGTTTTGCGTTGGAGTTCCCCATCACGTTTTCCCAATTGACGTGTGACAATTTATTTCGAAATTTACAAAAGTCTGCGTGCTGGAAGTTAGGAATTTTAGTCGAGTTAGTTGGTTTCGAGTGACTTACTGAGAGGACAAACTCTACCATATTGTGATCGCTATTGCTTAACGGTTCTATTATTTGAAGATCAGTAATTAGCCTATCATCCGTAGTTATTACTTAATCTAAAATACTGTCCAACCTCGTAGGTTCCCCAACCTTTTGAATAAGAAAGCTATCCTCGAGAAAATTAACTAAACGATTACCTTCCGCGTCTCCCTGCATTGTATCGTAATTCACGTTGGCGCAATTAAAGTCACCCATAACTAAAGCCTGCTCACTACCGATTATTCTCTTTAGTTCACGATATAACGCTTCGTCCGTATCAGCTGTTTGATTAGGGGGCCTATATATAACCGCAACAAGAAGATTGAAGTCGTTTAATTTAAGTTCTGCTATAGTCGAATCTATCGGTTCTGGAATTGAGTGCTTTACTTCTAAAACGTTCGCAATATTATCTTTGATATACAACATAACACCGCCTCCTCGCCTACCTATTCTGTTTTTAACAAAAAGTCTATAACCTTTAATTTGATACTCCCCTACAAAGTCACGTGTTTCAGTGCTAAGCCACGA
The DNA here is from genome assembly GCA_023014485.1 of Bathynomus jamesi. Taxonomy (NCBI): domain Eukaryota; kingdom Metazoa; phylum Arthropoda; class Malacostraca; order Isopoda; family Cirolanidae; genus Bathynomus; species Bathynomus jamesi. Next base: position 258,370 of record JAJOZX010005775.1, on the reverse strand, counting down.
TTCGTTTATCGCAATTAAATCATAGTCTTTACAAGCAATTAAAGAAAAAAATTCATTTATTTTATTTCGTAGGCTACGAGCATTTAAGGATAGAACCTTCAAATTGTTTGTAATTACGACACCTTCGCGAGCGCAGGGGAAATTAGTGGAATTTATGCTGGGACCGTGTGTATATATATGTCGCGCATAGGTTGTGCGAGCCTCTGCCCGCTTGCGACTTTTTAGGGTTAATGCACTTTGGACAATCCAACGAAGGTGGTCCTTGTTGGGTAAGCTCGGCCTTAGCCGAGAGCATCCGAGTACCAATGAACAGTTTCTACTAGGTTTTTTCCCGAAGGGGTGAATGGAAACACTTCACTTCAAAAATTGGAGTTTTAGTTCACTCATAAATTTTTATTCACAAAGTATATACAGAACGAGGCACTGATAATCAGAAGTTTACAGGGGGGAGAGGTTTTACCTCTTACAACAACAGCTCAAGCAGGAATTTACAGGGGTAGAGGTTCGACCCCCATTTCACAATAGTTAAGGTGGGAATTGAAAGCGAGGAGGCTTGTCCTCCTCGAGTAAGAGTTACGGCAGGAATTTAAAATGAGGAGGCTTGGCCTCCTTGGTCTAAGCCTCAGGCAGGAATCTAGAGTGGGAGAGGTGCAACCTCTGGTAACAAGGGACCAGGCAGGAATTTAAGGCGAGGGGGGCTCGGCCTCCTCGGGTAAAGGCTCAGGCAGGAATTTAAGGTGAGAGAGGAGCCACCTCTGGTAACAACGGCTCAGGCAGGAATCTAAAATGAGGGAGGTGCAACCTCGGGTAACAACGGCTCAGGCAGGAATTTAAGGCGAGGGGGGCTCGGCCTCCTCGGGTAAAGGCTCAGGCAGGAATGAATTAATTTACAATACAAGAAATAAATAAGCCTCAATTTTGGGGGAATACAGTTGAAGGTTAAGCTCCCACTTTAGCTGGAGAGCTAAAGAATTCTGACGTTAAGCATAATTTAAGCAAAAAGTTAACAAAAAAAAAATACTAATTTTTGTAAGGTATACACTTTTGGGTGGCGACATAATGTCGGGGGACCGACATATACAGAGTACATTAAGTAAATAAATTACATTATATTAAGTACATTAATTACCGTTAATTACAATTTTAGCAATTTGTTAATTGACATATTTAATACTGAAGTAATCTGAATAGGTAATACAATTTAAATAATGGAGAGTTCTCCGTTGTTCTATAATTTACAGGGGATTAACAACAATGTTATATATTTATAGTTAACAATAATTACGCCAAATTATGTCAAATATTATTAGAAGAATGGTTGGTTATTATAGTTTGAAAGTCTAATTAGCCAGCGATGAGGAAAGCGGAGAAAAAATACGGTGTACTTTTCATTTGAAAGTACACAGACATTAATGATAACGTAACACATAAGTAACGGAATTTGAATGACAATTAGGTAGAAGTAGTAAGTACAGGTAATGAGAACGTGGATAACTATGTGCCTAAGTAGATAATAACCAGTAGCCTGGCAGGGAACAATATGGTATATTATAATAATATAAAATCACATCTTAACGTTATAAATTGGTAGCAGAGGCAAGAGAGAAGAGTTCGAATTCAGAGGCTCGCTTTTGACGACGTAATCGGAATTCGAACCTTCGTCTCAGCAATAATAAACAACTTGCGAGGTGAAATAATAAAAAAAAATAAAACGTAAAAAGAATACATGTACGTAATCATGATCGTCAAGGGACATGTACGACTGCACAAAGTAGTGTACACATATCATTCGTCACACAATAGGTTGGGTGCGTAATATAGACACGAGTAAACATAGACTGATAAGTTGATAGAGCATAACTAGACAATGGGTAATAGGTAATAAAATAGGTAATAGGTGATAAAATTAATAAAGGACAACGGTCAAGAAGGAACATGGATGTATGAATGAGTATATATATATGTGTATATATATATATATATATACATATACACATATATATACATATACACACATATATATACATATAATATATATATATATAATATATATGTACATGTATATATATATATGTATATATATATATATATGTGTGTACATGTATATATATATATGTATATATATATATATATATGTGTATATATATATGTGTATATATATGTGTATATCCCCGCAAGGGGGTTCTAAGCTCGTGCTTTTGAGTGCTCTTTGTGCTCGTTTGTACGTGCTTGTTCCTGGAGGTTTCACGTGCGCCCTCCCGGCCCTAGCACCCAAGGATGGTGGGGCTCGACCCTGCAGTCTTTCTCATCCTTGGTCTTTTTCCACTTCGACTGTCCCCTCCACCCTTTCTTTTTCCTCTGTCTTTCCTCTCACTTTTTCTTTGTTTTTCCGCTGAGATATGCCCTTTAAATAGAGGCGAATCGGTTCTTCCTGAACTAAAAAAAAAAAAAAAATATATGTGTATATATATATATGTGTATATATATATATATATATATGTATATATGTATATGTATATATATGTATATGTATATATGTATATGTATATATGTATATGTATGTATATATATGTATGTGTTAACCCCTCCGTCTATGGCCATGGGGTGGTTCGGATCGACGGGGGTTCTAGTTAGGAGGCAAGCAACGGATATTTCTTCTATAACATTCTAATTCTTTTCGGTCGCCTCTGTTAAACTCTTGGCTACAGACTCGCCAGACTGTTATGCCAATATCTTCTATGGTGCTTGGGTTGTCTCTTAATTTGGGCAAAGGGTCGCCAATTTTTAATTCTTCTCTTTCTATAATACTCTGATACTTTCTCTGATACTAAACTATCGATTTTTCTTTATAACTTATCGACTTTACTGACTAATTCCTGAAGAGACAAGGCTCGAAGGAAAATAAAAACTTCTTACTGTGGTTTACTTCTCAAAATGTACAGGTAGTGCTCTGAATTTACAGGGGTAGAGGTTCGACCTCTTTCGACCATGGCTCAGGCCGGAATCTAAAAATATTAAGAAGGCAAGGGGCCTCTGCTCCCTCCCCGCGGCGAGGCTGCTAACAAAGGAGTCCTAATGAAGTGCTATAATGAAGTGACTTAATCAATTGCCGTAATTTTACAAATACATGTATAATATAAACCTAAATGTTTGGGGGAAGACAGTCGAAGGTTAAGTTTCCCCCTTTTAAACACATGATCAGATGTTTGAAAGATTGCAAATAAAAATTTAAAAAAATAAAAATAAAAACTAATTTGTATTTTTCGCCGAGTCTACATTTATGAAGGCGATATCATTTCGTAATAGTACACATAAGTACAAATTAAGTACACGACTGAGTACGTATTAATTTTGGTTCATTACAATTACGATTACAATTATGGATTACTTCACATTCGCTTATGATTGTCCATTACAATTCTATTAAAGTACATTCTTACATTATAAATTAAATCATTACATTTAATTACAGTTTCATTGAAGTACATTACAAGTTATCATTAATTACAGTTTCATTAAAGTACATTACGTTATATTAAATTAAAGTATTACAGTTAATTACAATTAAACAGTTACTATAACTTTGTTGTGTTTTTAGTGTTTCATATTAATAGACAATTAAGATGTTAGAAATATAATACAAAGTACATGGAGCACATATGGTTTGGATTTATATACATAATATGTTATAATATGTTATAAATTTGAAATCAGAGCGAGGAGGATTTTTATCTTTGAAGCGTTCACTTATGCATAGTTCGCGAATTTGATCTTACTAAGCATTTTCGAGTTCAATGCGGGAGGTGATACAAATAAAAAAATAATAATGAAAAAAATAATACGAGAACGTATTTTTGCGTTTTCGAACGACTGCCTAAAGTTTTGCATTTCATAGAATTGACACGAGTAAAAATGAATATTTAATAAAATTTATATAGGATAATGATCAAGGGAAATTAATGACGTATAGATGAATGTTGAATAATAATATTTATACTACATAACACCACAACATTATTACTAAAGAATTTACCATACATTGAATACGGAAATGTCCAAATACTAAGAACGTGATTCAGTGTACAAAGTATGGGAAACGTAAAGAGAATAAAGTTATTTTATGACGTCATAGTGTATAAGTCATTATTAGAAAAGATGAATTAGAGAAATACAGTAATGAATAAAAAGAGTACAAATCGAAATTCTATCCAAAACTCGCTAGGCGATTTTGGTTTCTTATGTAAAAATGGACATTCGAACATAAAAACTATACGAACATAAGTACTGCATGAAGACAATGAATCCATATAACGATGGTATAGGAATTGTTCATTGTTCACTTTTTACAGTGTTTCCCACTCCAAAATGGTATTAATACAATAATATAATACAATTGAGAAAATAACATCGTAAGTAATTCAAGTTAGATGACGACATTCTTTTTTACAATACAAGTTTTATACAGAACGAGTTCGGGTAGTTGAGTACAATGCAGAGTATCCAAATTTTTAACATGACACTCGCTTAGAGGGCTATTATAAAATATAAAAATTCAAAGATTACAACTTTAATTTTAGACAAACAATTAAGTTAGACAAACAATGATATGGTTAAAATTTTTAAAATTTTTAATTTTTCTGTGGGAAAAATTACATACATAATGAATAGTAGATAAAAGGGAAAAATATAAATTTTAAAATTCATGGATTTTCAAGGTTACCATGATAGTACAATTCGTAACTAATTTTATTGACTATTGTAGGTAAAAAATCGAATTATGTAATGGATGATGTATAGACCTGTGGTCTAGTGTGTATTTTTGTGTACTAGGTATAAAGTGTGTATCTTACAATTTCGAGGGACAGATTAAGTTGAGAGGATTGTTCAATTAACTGAATAAATGCATGAGCAAGATATATTAGAAAGCAAAAATGATTAAGATTAAATTACATAGTTAGCACTTACGCGTAATGAAATAGTTTATTTTGATATCCAATGATTTTAGCATAAGGTCTGTATATATAGTATATATAGTGTGCATACATGCATTTTTATTGACTGTTGTAGGTACAAATCGAATTACGTAGTGGATGATGTATAGACCTGTGATCAAATGTGTATTTATATTTATTGGGTACAAAGTGTGTATCTGATAATTTCGAGAGACAGATTAGCTGAGAGGATTGTTAAAACTGAATAAATGCATGAGCGAGAATTATATAGTAAGCAATAATTATGATGTATTATAATGATGTTTGCATACGAGTTTTAATGCAAAAGTGACTTGAAGTGCGGAAAGAAAATGAATTCGAATATGTATGAAAAGTAATAGAATTCAATTAGGATTATCGATTTTACATAATTAAACAGTTACACGTATAAGGTAATTAAAAAACAAACTTAGAGGACCTTACAATTAATGAAAGTAAATCTCACGGTTTTAAAATTGAATTTTGACACAATTAATTTCGACTACTAAAATTCATAGCCATATACTGTAGTAGTATGTCAATTTGACTATAATTTTCGTTTGATACCTTACAAATGGTACAATAACAATTTAAGGACAGTTACTCACGATTAATTGAACAAAAGAAAATTACAAATACAAATTAAAAATAGAGATCAATTATGCATTTTAATGAGCTAACATAATTTTATAATATTTTAAAAAAATAAAAGTAAATCGAGCCATAGATGAATTTCGACCAAGAATAAAAAAGTTATTGAAATGGAAGGGAAGCATTTCGAACAATCTTTTCTTTTAATAATCTCAGGTAAATTTTACATTAAAAATTATTTTTATATAATAAAAAAATATATTAAAAAGGTTTAATAATTTTTGCATGTTAAGTAGAAAAATCATACTCTTTCGTTAAATGTTGATAGAATTTGAATTATTTGATATTTTAGTCTGAAAACTTGTTTGCATATGATAAATACATATGTTTTATTGTGTAGAAGTTTTATTAAAATTAAATGACAAAAAAGAAGAAACAACTGAAATTTAGGGTAGGTGCGATCATACGGGGGAATTGAGTGACTAAACAGGGGGTATAAGTTTGAAATTGACAATACGTCTTTCGTGAGCACTTTGCTCTTTAAAAAAAAAGATTGCTTGTCACACTACTTAGAACAAAAATTAAAAGAGTTCAACAAACGGAGGGACGGCATGTTCCTCATATACATTACAATAATTACCAAAATCGTTACAAACAATTGTAAAAACTGTTTTAGTTATAAACAATAAAATGTCATTTTACTTATATATTTATATACGCAACAATGGCATGAAAAGAAAAGACAAATCGGTCAATTTCCTTCTCACAAACAAAAAAAAGGTTAACTAAAGACGCAACCCGGTCAATTCAGGTTGAATTAAATTCTCTTTTACAACACAAAAAAAAGGTTGAATTAAATTCTCTTAAACAACAAAAAAAAGGTTGAATTAAATTCTTAAATTACATTTTCTTAAATTAAATTCTCTTAAATTACAAAGAAAAAGTTGAATTCAATTGACTGCATTGAAATGACTTAAACTCTGACTTGGGACTTAAACTCTGACTTGGAACTTAAACTCTGACTTGGAACTTAAACTCTGACTGGAACTTAAACTCTGACTTAGAACTTAAACTCTGACTTAGAACTTAAACTCTGACTTAGAACTTAAACTCTGACTTGGACTCTGTCAAGTATTCTGAACCTAACTTGAACTCTATCAAGTATTCTGAACCTAACTTGAACTCTATCAAGTATTCTGAAACTGTCTGACTTGAACGCTTGTCAAGTATTCTGAAACTGTCTGACTTGAACGCTTGTCAAGTATTCTGAAACTGTCTGACTTGAACGCTTGTCAAGTATTCTGAAACTGTCTGACTTGAACGCTTGTCAAGTATTTCTATAAATCTCTGGGGCGGTTGTCCGTCTTGGCGCAACCTTCTGACTTGACCTCTTATCAAGTATTCTGAAACTAACTTGAACTCTTATCAAGTATTCTGAAACTGTAACTTGAAATTAACTGAAAATGGAAAATGACTGCACTTGATCTCTATCAAGTGGAGACGATTAACCTCTGTTTTGGTTGACCCTCTTGGTGCAACCGACTTACTTGAAATGCAATCAAGTATCTCTATAACTTAAACTGTCTAACTTGAAATTAACTGAAAATGGAAAATGACTGCACTTGATCTCTATCAAGTGGAGACGATTAACCTCTGTTTTGGTTGACCCTCTTGGTGCAACTTTCTGACTTCAAAAACTGACTTAAAAAATGACTTCAAAAAATGACTTCAAAACTGACTTCAAAACTGACTTCAAGTATCTCTCTAAATCTATAAACTCTCTGTAAACTCTTTCTTAATTTGCAAGTCAATTCAATTCAATAATTTGAAAAAAATTTGCAAACAAAAATATAAAATGTAAACAACATTTCACTCGAATGTACGGGAAGGTACATAAAATAAAATTATTCTATACTGAATATAACAGTGAAAATAACTCTGAAATTAACTCTTGAAATTAACTCTCTTTGAAATTAACTCTCTTTGAAATTGACTCTCTTTGAAATTAACTCTCTTTGAAATTAACTCTCTTTGAAATTAACTCTCTTTGAAATTAACTCTCTTTGAAATTAACTCTCTTTGAAATTAACTCTCTTTGAAATTAACTCTCTCTGAAATTAACTCTCTCTGAAATTAACTCTCTCTGAAATTAACTCTCTCTGAAATTAACTCTCTTTGAAATTAACTCTCTTTGAAATTAACTCTCTTTGAAATTAACTCTCTTTGAAATTAACTCTCTTTGAAATTAACTCTCTTTGAAATTAACTCTCTTTGAAATTAGTTTCAATAAAAACAAATGTATCACTGGTGTCTGAAGTGTTCACTGTGTTTTGTGTTAAATTCTGGCTCCATACTAAATATTAACTGTTAATAATGCTGACTTTTCAAGTGTTTATAAATTTCTTAAAAACAAACAAACTCTGGACTTAAAATTTTCCACGGGCGAAATCCTCAGAGACGTGTCCTGAAGACGTCTTCCTGGCTACTTCTTCTTGGATGAAAACTAGGCGTGGAGAACTTGGAGTCGTGACACACCGGTTCAAGGGTGGATGTTACGAACTAGAAGTCGTGACACGCCGGTCAAATGGTTTTATCCTGATGCAGGGTAATTTCTATCTTGGCCAAAGAGTGGCCTCTTCTTAAAATCTTCTTTTTAAAATCTTCTTAAAATAATAATCTTAAAATAATAATCGTCTTAAAATAATCTTCTTAAAATAATCTTCTTAAAATATTTTTCTTCTTAAAATCTGTTAAGATCCTGGCAAAGGGTCGCCACAATGTTAACCCCTCCGTCTATGGCCATGGGGTGGTTCGGATCGACGGGGGTTCTAGTTAGGAGGCAAGCAACGGATATTTCTTCTATAACATTCTAATTCTTTTCGGTCGCCTCTGGTTAAACTCTTGGCTACAGACTCGCCAGACTGTTATGCAAATATCTTCTATGGTGCTTGGGTTGTCTCTTAATTTGGGCAAAGGGTCGCCAATTTTTAATTCTTCTCTTTCTATAATACTCTGATACTTTCTCTGATACTAAAACTATCGATTTTTCTTTTATAACTTATCGACTTTACTGACTAAATTCCTGAAGAGAACAAGGCTCGAAGGAAAAAGATAAAAACTTCTTTTACTGTGGTTTACTTCTCAAAATGTACAGGTACTGCTCTGAATTTACAGGGTTAGAGGTTCGACCTCTTTCGACCATGGCTCAGGCCGGAATCTAAAAATATTAAGGCAAGGGGCCTCTGCCCCCTCCCCGCAGCGAGGCTGCTAACAAAGGAGTCCTAATGAAGTGCTATAATGAAGTGCGATAATGAAGTGACTTAATCAAGTGCCGTAATTTTACAAATACATGTATAATATAAACCTAAATGTTTGGGGGAAGACAGTCGAAGGTTAAGTTTCCCCCTTTTAAACACATGATCAGATGTTTGAAAGATTGCAAATAAAAATTTAAAAAAATAAAAATAAAAACTAATTTGTATTTTTCGCCGAGTCTACATTTATGAAGGCGATATCATTTCGTAATAGTACACATAAGTACAAATTAAGTACACGACTGAGTACGTATTAATTTTGGTTCATTACAATTACGATTACAATTATGGATTACTTCACATTCGCTTATGATTGTCCATTACAATTCTATTAAAGTACATTCTTACATTATAAATTAAATCATTACATTTAATTACAGTTTCATTGGAGTACATTACAAGTTATCATTAATTACAGTTTCATTAAAGTACATTACGTTATATAAATTAAAGTATTACAGTTAATACAATTAAACAGTTACTATAACTTTGTTTTGTTTTTACACTGTTTCATATTAATAGACAATTAAGATGTTAGAAATATAATACAAAGTCATGGAGCACATATGGTTTGGATTATATACATAATATGTTATAATATGTTATAAATTTGAAATCAGAGCGAGAGGAAGGATTTTTTATCTTTGAAGCGTTCACTTATGCATAGTTCGCGAAATTTGATCTTACTAACATTTTCGAGTTCAATGCGGGAGGTGATACAAATAAAAAAATAATAATGAAAAAAATAATACGAGAACGTATTTTGCGTTTTCGAACGACTGCCTAAAGTTTTGCATTTCATAGATTTGACACGAGTAAAAATGAATATTAATAAAATTTATATAGGATATGATCAAGAGAAATTAATGACGTATAGATGAATGTGGTTGAATAATAATATTTATACTACATAACACCACAACATTATTACTAAAGAATTTACCATACATTGAATACGGAAGATGTCCAAATACTAAGAACGTGATTCAGTGTACAAAGTATGGGAAACGTAAAGAGAATAAAGTTATTTTATGACGTCATAGTGTATAAGTCATTATTAGAAAAGATGAATTAGAGAAATACAGTAATGAATAAAGAAGTACAAATCGAAATTCTATCCAAAACTCGCTTAGGCGATTTTGGTTTCTTATGTAAAAATGGACATTCGAACATAAAAACTATACGAACATAAGTACTGCATGAAGACAATGAATCCATATAACGATGGTATAGGAATTGTTCATTGTTCACTTTTTACATATGTATATATGTATATGTATGTATATATATATGTATGTATATATGTATATGTATGTATATATATGTATCTATATATGTATATATATATGTATATATATGTATGTATATATGTATATGTATGTATATATATGTATGTATATGTATATGTATGTATATATATATATATATGTATGTATATATGTATATGTATGTATATATATGTATGTATATGTATGCATAATATATATATATATATTATATATATATATATATATATATATGTATGTATATATGTTAACCCCTCCGTCTATGGCCCTGAGTCGGTTCGGAATCGACGGGGGTTCTGGTTAGGAGGCAAGCAACGGATATTTCTTCTATAACATTCTAATTCTTTTCGGTCGCCACTCTGTTAAACTCTTGGCTACAGACTCGCCAGACTGTTATGCCAATATCTTCTATGGTGCTTGGGTTTCTCTTAATTTGGGCAAAGGGTCGCCAATTTTAATTCTTCGCTTTTATAATACTCTGATACTTTCTCTGATACTAAAATTATCGACTTAACTAAGTTCTGAAGAGAGCACGGCTCGAAGGGAAAAATAAAAAGTTTCTCTTACGGTAATTTACTTCTTAAAAATATACAGGTACTGCTCTGAATTTACAGGGGTAGAGGTTCGACCTCTTTCGACCATGGCTCAGGCCGGAATCTAAAAATATTAAGGAGGCAAGGGGCCTCTGCCCCCTCCCCGCAGCAAGGCTGCTAACAAGGGAGTCCTAATGAGGTGCTAATATGAAGTGACTTAATCAAGAAGTCTAATGAAGAAGTCCAATGAAGAAGTCCAATGAAGAAGTCCAATGAAAAAGTGCTGTAATTTTACAAGTACATGTATAATATAAACTTAAATGTTTTGGGGGAGGACAGTTGAAGGTTAAATTTCCCCCCTTTTTAAACACATGATCAGATGGTTTGAAAGATTTCAACTAAAAAAAATAAAAATAAAAACTAATTTGTATTTTTCGCCGAGTCTACATTTATGAAGGCGATATCATTTCGTAATAGTACACATAAGTACAAATTAAGTACACGACTGAGTACGTATTAATTTTGGTTCATTACAATTACAATTATGGATTACTTCACATTCGCTTATGATTGTTCATTACAGTTCTATTAAAGTACATTCTTACATTATAAATTAAATCATTACATTTAATTACAGTTTCATTGAAGTACATTACAAGTTATTATTAATTACAGTTTCATTAAAGTACATTACGTTATATTAAATTAAAGTATTACAGTTAATTACAATTAAACAGTTACTATAACTTTGTTTTGTTTTTACAGTGTTTCATATTAATAGACAATTAAGATGTTTAGAAATATAATACAACGTACATGGCACTTACGAGATAATTTATTTACGAAATAATATGCTATAATATGTTATCGATTTGAAATCAGAGCGAACGGAGATATTTTATCTTTGAGGCGCTCGAATCTGTTGTAGTGAGCGGAATTCGATCTTAGTAAGCATTTTTTTGAGTTAATTTCGGGAGGTCATATAATTAAAAATAAAAATGAAAAAAATAATACGAGAACGTATTTTCGCGTTCTCGAACGAACGCCCAAAGTTTCGCGCTTCACAAATTGACACAAGTAAAAAATGAATATTTAATAAAATTTATATAGGACAATGATCAAGGGAAATCAATGACGGGAAAACGTGACGTATGGATGAATATGGTTGAATAATAATGCTTATACTACACAACACCACAACATTATTATTAAAGAATTTACCATACATTGCACACGGAAGACGTCCACATACCAAGCGCGCGACTTAGTGTACAAGGCATGGGAAACGCAAAGAGAACAAAGTTTTTATGACGTCATAGTGTATAAGTCATTATTAGAAAAGATGAATTAGGGAAATACAGTAATGAATAAAGAAGTATAAATCGAAATTCTATCCAAAACTCGCTCAGGCGATTTTGGTTTCTTATGTAAAAATGGACATTCGAACATAAAAACTATACGAACATAAGTACTGCATGAAGACAATGAATCCATATAATGATGGTGTAGGAATTGTTCATTGTTCACTTTTTACAGTATTTCCCCCCCTAAAATGGTATTAATACAATAATATAATACAATTAATACAATACAATATAATACAATTGGGAAAATAACATCGTAAGTAATTCAAGTTAAATGACGACATTTTTTACAATACAAATTTTATACAGAACGAGTTCGGGTAGTTGAGTACAATGCAGAGTAATCAAATTTTTAACATGACACTCGCTTAGAGGGCTATGATAAAATATAAAAATTCAAAGATTAAAACTTTACTTTTATACAAACAGAATAAAGGATTAATACGTTAATTTAGACAAACAATTAAGTTAGACAAACATTGATATGGTTAAAATTTTTTACCAAATTTTTTTTTTTTTTTTCTGTGGGGAAAATTACATTCATAATGAATAGGTAAGATAAAAGGGAAAAATGTAAATCGTACAATCTATAAGCTAATTTTTATTGACTAGTGTAGGTAAAAATAGAATTACGTAATGGATGATGTATAGACCTGTGGTCTAGTGTGTATTTGGGTGTATTAGGTGCAAAGTGTGTATCTTACAATTTCGAGGGACAGATTAGCTGATAGGATTGTTCAAGTAACTGAATAAATGCATGAGCAAAAATTTATATATAGTAAGCAAAAATGCGTAGGACTATATAAATAGCATAGTTAGCACTTACACGCTATGAAATAGTTTATTGTGACATCCAATGATTTTAGCATAAGGTTTGTGTATATATATATATAGTGCGCATACATGCGTGTGTATGTGTAGGGATTTGGGAGGTTTTTGAATTAACAAAGTTTAAAAATAATGTATAATAATTTAAGATGGGTTTAGGGTTATAAAATCTTTTGAGTCAATTATTGTTGTTATTATTATTATTATCATTATTATTATTATAAAATCCTTTAAGTTCAAGGTAGTATTTAAGTATTTAATTAAATCAGTTACACGAATTAAGGTAATAAAAAAAAAGACGTACTTAGAACTTAGAAGACCTTACGAGTAATGACTAACTCTCACGGTTTTAAAATTGAATTTCGACACACAATTAAATTCGACTACTAAAATTCATAACCATATACTGTAGTAGTATGTCAATTTGACTATAATTTTCGTTTGATACCTTACAAATGGTACAATAACAATTTAAGGAGTTACTCACGATTAATTTAACAAAAGAAAAATAAAAATACAAATTAAAAATATGAATCAATTATGCATTTCAACGAGCTAAATACAATTTTATAATATTCTAAAAAAATAAAAGTAAATCGAGCCATAGATGAGTTTCGGCCAAGAATAAAAAAGTTATTGAAATGGAAGGAAGCATTTCGAACAATCTTTTCTTTTAATAATCTCAGGTAAATTTTACATTAAAAATTATTTTTATATAATAAAAAAAAATTAAAAAGGTTTAATAATTTTTCGCATGTTAATTAGAAAAAATTCTACTCTTTCGTTAAATGTTGATAGAATTTTGAATTATTTGATATTTTAGTCTGAAAACTTGTTTGCATATAGACAAATACATCTGTTTTATTGTGTAGAAGTTTTATTAAAAATTAAATGACTGAAATTTAGGGTATGTGCGGTCATACGGGTAAATTTCCCGATCGTACAGAGCAGGATAAATTAGGTACATGATCGATTAATTGTTACGCTATTTCTGTCATCATATAATCAAAATAATTATAAAACTCGTTAAAAACTTTTGTAAAAACGGTTTTGTTACAAATAATAAATTACATGACTGTATATTTATATACGTAACAATGCATGAAAAAGAAAAGACAAATCGGTCAATTTCCTTCTCACAAACAAAAAAAAGTTAAACTAAAGACACAAACGGGTCAATTCAGGTTGAATTTAATTCTCTTTTACAACAAAAAAAAAAGGTTGAATTAAATTCTTTTGAACAACAAAAAAGGTTGAATTCAATTGACTGCATTGAAAACTGACTTGGGACTCGAAATAAAAATGACTTGGAATAAATCTCTCTGACTTGGAATAAATCTCTCTGACTTGGAATAAATCTCTCTGACTTGGAATAAATCTCTCTGACTTGGAATAAATCTCTCTGACTTGGAATAAATCTCTCTGACTTGGAATAAATCTCTCTGACTTGGAATAAAACTCTCTGACTTGGAATAAAACTCTCTGACTTGGAATAAAACTCTCTGACTTGAACTCTGTCAAGTATTCTGAACCTAACTTCAACGCTTGTTAAGTATTCTGAAACTTAAACTGTCTAACTTGAACGCTTGTCAATTATCTTGAAACTTAAACTGTCTTGCACTTGAACTGCTATCAAGTGAAGATTAACTGAAAATGGAAAATGACTGCACTTGATCTTTATCAAGTGGAGACGATTAACCTCTGTTTTGGTTGACCCTCTTGGTGCAACCTTCTGACTTGAAAACTGACTTCAAAAATGACTTCAAAAAAATGACTTCAAAAAATGACTTCAAAACTGACTTCAAGTATCTCTCTAAATCTATAAACTCTCTATAAACTCTCTGTAAACTCTCTGTAAACACTGTAAACTCTCTCTCTCTTAATTTTGGAAGTCAATTCAATTCAATTTGAAAAAATTTGCAAACAAAAATATAAAATGTAAACATTTCACTCGAATGTACACGAAGGTACGATACTATTATGTTTGGTACATAAAATAAAATTATTCTATACTGAATATAACAGTGAAAATAACTGAAATTAACTCTCTTGAAATTAACTCTCTTGAAATTAACTCTCTTTGAAATTAACTCTCTTTGAAATTAACTCTCTTTGAAATTAACTCTTTGAAATTAACTCTCTTTTACAATTAACTCTCTTTTACAATTAACTCTCTTTGAAATTAACTCTCTTTTACAATTAACTCTTTTACAATTAACTCTCTTTTACAATTAACTCTGTTACAATTACTGTTTCAATAAAAAAAAGTGTATCACTGGTGTCTGAAATGTTCACTGTGTTTTGTGTTAAATTCTGGCTCCATACTAAATATTAACTGTTAATAATACTGATTTTTTCAAATGTTTACAAATTACTTAAAAAAAACAACTCTGTACTTAACAATTTCTGGGGCGAAGTCCTTAGAGACGTGTCCTGAAGACGTCTTGCTGGCTACTTCTTCTTGGATCAAAACTAGGCGTAGAGAACTTGGAGTCGTGACACACCGGTTCAAGGATGGATGTTACGAACTAGAAGTCGTGACACGCCGGTCAACTGGTTTTATCCTGATGCAGGGTAATTTCTATCTTGGCCAAAGAGTGGCCTCTTCTTAAAATCTTCTTGTTTTTAAAATATTCTTCTTAAAATATTCTTCTAATCCTGGTTAAGGGTCTGGAAGACTGGAAGAATCCTGGAGTCGTGAAGATCCTGGTTAAAGGGTCGCCAGTTTGTTAGACCCCATATCTTCTTCTTATCCTGGCTATAGGGTCGCCTCTTGTTAACCCCTCCGTCTATGGCCCAGAGTCGGTTCGGAATCGACGGGGGTTCTGGTTAGGAGGCAAGCAACGGATATTTCTTCTATAACATTCTAATTCTTTTCGGTCGCCACTCTGTTAAACTCTTGGCTACAGACTCGCCAGACTGTTA
Organism: Bathynomus jamesi; assembly: GCA_023014485.1. Taxonomy (NCBI): domain Eukaryota; kingdom Metazoa; phylum Arthropoda; class Malacostraca; order Isopoda; family Cirolanidae; genus Bathynomus; species Bathynomus jamesi. The sequence continues at coordinate 242,559 of JAJOZX010005775.1, read as the reverse complement.
TGCCAATATCTTCTATGGTGCTTGGGTTGTCTCTTAATTTGGGCAAAGGGTCGCCAATT
>JAJOZX010005775.1:235000-237500 GCA_023014485.1 Bathynomus jamesi | reverse complement strand
CTTGACAAGGTGATGAAGACTTATGATGAATGTGTCAGGATGGGAAAATATGATGCCCTGAATGAACTTTTTGATATCACTAAAGTAAATGGCCAATGGTTATCCTCGGAAGACAAACGACTGTACCACCTTCAAGTGGAAAGCAAAGGAGAAGTGGGGTACTCTACAGGTCAAGTTGCAAGTGAAGAAACGATTCACCCTTCAAAGAGACGAAAATTGCCTGCCGAATCAGCATCAACATCTTACAATCATGTATCTGGTGGTAGTGGTACTGAATCTGAAGAGAGCGAGCATGAAGATGAGAGTATTACTCCACCAACCAGAAGACATAACAAAAGTAAAGTTGCAACCAACTTGGTGACATCCACAGGAGTATCAACAAGTAAAGCCGCTAAAATATGCACACAGTTGTCACTTGATGGTATTGACATTCCAACACCAAGTCAAGCAGCAATTTGCAAGTCAGCATACAAAGAGGCTGCTAAATTGAAGGAGGAAATGATTGAAAATTTACAGATGGAAGAGTGGTCTTTACATTTTGATGGAAAGCGCATTGAGGAAAATGAGTATCAAGTAGTGGTACTTAAAAATGAAAGAACCGAAGTAAAATTGGATGCATTGCGTCTGAAAGATGGCAAGGCTGAAACTATTGCTGAAGGAATTGCAAAAGTTATTGATGAATACACCTTATGGAATGCAATAAAGATGATCGTTGCTGATAAAACAAGTGTTAACACTGGGAAAAAGAGTGGAGTTGTTGTCAAATTGCAACGAATGTTATCAGAGAAGAGTATCTACAAACCACAATTTATCAGTTGTCAGCATCACATTCTGGACAGGATTCTCCGTTTGGTAATGGACGAAGATCTTGGTGCTAACACCAGTTCTCCAAACATCGAATATCCATTTGTATCCCAACTGGTGAAGAATTATGAGGAACTAAAGGCACAGTTTGTTAATGGAACAGAAGAGGTCCTCGAGAAATCAGGATGGAGAGATGATATTAAGTTTTTGTACCATCTAACACGGGTGTTTAGATTCTTTGAAGAAAAAGGGAATTTTCCTTTGATTAACTTTCAGAAAATTCCAAACATCAGCAATGCGAGGTGGCATTCAAGAGCCATTCTAGCTATCCTTGCATTTATTCTTATACCTACAACAAGGAAGACTTTGGAGAAGGTATGCAGATTCATTTCATACAACTTGGCAGAATATTGGTTTACTAATCAGATGTACAATGAAAATGATTTCAAGAACTTGTCAGAAATATTGAAACCTTACAAAAAAGCATTGAACTCATTGGAAAATCACTGGAAGCAGGAGCCATCCCCACTCAAGATACCAAGAAGTAATCAGTGTGCAGAACGTGCAATCAAAGTTATGCAGGAACTGTATGCTGCCTGCAGAAACAAAAACAAACTGCAACTTCGGTTTATTCTAAGCAATAAGCAGTAATATATGTACAAGTATTATAACGATTATGTTGTGAGTTCTTTTATTATATTACATGGAATATGCAATAAAGTTACGTATGCAATAATCGATTTTTTGATTTCGGGGTGACCTTTTCTAAAAAGATATTAAAATGAGTTAATTTCTTTGTTTTTAGGCAAAAGTTCATCGAATTAACGTACAGGAATATTAGGTTGTAAAAAAGTTATAACCATAATGTATATATATACACACATATATATATATATATACACACATATGTATATACATACATATATATATACATACATATATATATATACATATACATATATATATATACATACATATACATATTAGGGTGTTTCATAAATTAAAAGTTTGGAAAAATTTTAATCCACATGGATCCCCTTGTTCCATTTGCTGAGGAGACTGATAAACCGAAGTATTAATTCAATAGTTTAAAGTTTACGGGTCCCCAGTTTGATGCTCTGGCAGATCATAAATGGAAAAAATTAAACAAAAATCTGTCAATGAATTTTTATTCAACAAACGAATACCATTTCACTACACATTTTCACAAAGATACAAAAAACATAACCACTTCTTGCGAATCATTTGTCCATGAAATGCTTCTTGGTTTTATTCGGGTATTTCGCCCTATGCTGCATCACAGTTTTGAGCAAATACTGCTTCTGCTCTTCGTTCTTCGTCAGAGAACAGTTGAACTCTTTGGTGAGCGCGATGGCTCTTTCGGCTGCAGCGTACGACATAGCTGAATCGCGGTACGAAATATTCAGCCGATCGTAGGTAGTCGTCACATCCTGTGAGATCAGATTCCTGCGTCGCTTCTTGGTATTTCCCTTGGAGGAGGATGGAAAAACTTCCACGGTTGGGTCAACGACATCTGAGTCAGTCTCTGACGAAGTTGAAATCACTAAAGCCCCCGTATCTTCTGCAGCTCCTTGTTCCTTCCTGGCCTTCTCCTGTTCCTTAATCTTGTCCAGCCTCTTCCTTTTCCTAATCTCCTTATAGTGAAGCTTCATGTCAACAGGGCCCATGCTGCAGG
>JAJOZX010005775.1:227500-230000 GCA_023014485.1 Bathynomus jamesi | reverse complement strand
AGTTTGCCTTCTGAAAATCCAGCCGTTAACAAAATGTTCCAGGAAGGTAAGTTTGTGGTAAGAAGAAGCGACAGATTATGGGCCGGACTCGGCACAGACCTGGTGATAGAACAAGTACTAATGCGTTCCCTGAAAAGCAGAGGCGGACTGACACGCGGAAGTGGATTTACAGACATCCAAAGGACAACGTGGCTCTTTTCTATGCCTCTGTGTTCCACTTATAACTTAGCAATGCAGGAATCACCAGAGTTTTGTTGGAAAGTAGTGAACAGCACAAGGAAATGAGGGGAAGTAGACAAATCAGGGACAGTAATGACATGAAGAAAGTACTTGAACGTCTGGAATCCTTATCCCCATTCCATTCTACCTCGGGTCTGCAACATTGTAACAGGGCTAACTGCTGATCCTGGAGTTAACGTTCATCAATTGCATTCAATCGGTACGAACATTGTCGTAAAAATGATTGGGAAACAAGCCTTTACATATTCTGCCAAAAGATCTGACAAAGTGAAAACACTAGGATCTGCTTCTGCCGTTGTGATCACTGATGCTTCAGATATAGAAGTAGATCCTGCACTACTGTTTCAGAGAATGATGACTGTTGCCACTGGCGGAGACATGAATCTTGAAGATGTCATGTGTTACGAACTGTGTGCATATCCTCCTGCATTGTTCGAATCACGAAGTATCTTGAGGAAACCCGATAAGTCTCAGCTAGCTCATGCAATAATCAAATACACTGACACTTTACGCATGGAAGAAGTTCAAGAAATTCAGTGCACAGACCAGTACGTATTGGATGGTGGATCTCTACTACATCGTGTTTCCTGGCGTCAAGATGAAACATATGACAGCATCGCCAACTCATATGCCGATTTCACTCTGAAAACATATGGAAAAGCAATCATTGTTTTTGATGGCTACAGCAGCTCTCCTACGATCAAGGACATGACCCACAGAAGACGCAGCACCAAGACAAGCAGAAATGTGAATCTCGGTCCAAGCATGAAGTTTGTTGGCCAGAAGGAACACTTCTTGGCTAATGAAAACAACAAGCAAGCATTTATTTCCCTCGTAGGTGAGATGTTGAAGAAGCACGGGTGTACTGTTCACAACGCAGATGGGGATGCTGATGTGGACATCGTTCGTGCAGCAGTTTCCTCATCAGAAAATGCAACTACAACAGTAATAGGGGAAGACACCGACTTGCTGATTCTCCTTCTGTACCATGCCAAGGACAGTGGTTTCAAGTTGTACTATCGCAGCGATATAAGACGGGGACCATCTCCTAATCCTGTGTATGATATTCTCAGCATTCAATCATTGTTAGGCAATGACATCTGCAAGTATCTCCTGTTTGTGCATGCTTTCACGGGCTGTGATAGCACATCCAGAATTTTTTCGATCGGTAAAGCCAAAGCATTCGACACACTGATGAAGGTGGCTGAACTCCGTTCAGTTGCAAATACATTCTCTTCTGATTGTTGCCAACACTCTGACATTGAAGCCGCTGGAGGAAAGGCAATGCTTCTGTTGTATGGCTGCAAAACACTTGAATCCACTAACGCACTACGTCATCGAATGTTAGTTGAAAAGGTAGCTACAGCTAAATCTTTTGTTACACCCGAACGTTTGCCACCTACCGATGCGTCCACAAAGTACCACAGCTTTCGCACTTACTTTCAAATACTAATCTGGAAGTCTACAGAAGAGAAGATCGATGCAGAACAGTGGGGTTGGTATGTAAAGAATAATTCCTACTACCCTACAGCCTGCGACAAGCCACCAGCTCCAAATTATCTACTCAACATGATCCGCTGCTCCTGCAAGACGAAATGTGCTACTTCAAGATCTGGATGCAAGCGTAATGGAATGCCCTGTTCAGCCGCTTGTGGCGAGTGCCAAATCAGTGGTTGCGATAACAACCCAAGTACCGGTAATCTATCCGATGATAGTGATGAAGAGGATTAATTTCTGTATGTTTGTGACCAGGTATCACTTCTTCTTTAATGAACATAACTTGAAACTGGGAAAAAAATAATTGTTGTATTATTGATTATAAAAATCTGTAAAAAGCTATATAACATTATATTTGCGTAATAACTGGTTGTGTTGTATATTGTTGAATTATTTAAAACATTACAACTGAAAGAAAAAGCATCAAATGTATCTCTATAAATAAAAGCGTAAATTATATATATATTTTTTTTCGTAGGAAACATCCAGTCCGCCATTTTGAATTTCATTTTTGGGGGTGTTCCCGGGGTCCAATTTTGTCGGATTTTGGATATGTTATTCGGCAATGGTTCCTGAGCTGGAAACAGTTTAGAAAGCTTCTGAAGCAATTTTGCCCAGGTCTAACTACAAATTGCCTGGACTAATACATATATATATATACATATACATATATACATATATACATATATATATACATATACATATACATACATATATATACACACATATATATACATATATACATATATACATATACATATAC
>JAJOZX010005775.1:207500-222500 GCA_023014485.1 Bathynomus jamesi | reverse complement strand
CCCCTAATGATCTAGTTCTTCACGGGCTGAACAAATTACTCTCATATTCTACACACTATTGTACCGACTCACTCATCTACAGATGCTTCTTACCAATATTTATAGATACATCTGCACACTGACGTATAACTTCAACTATTTAACTATAAATCCCCTTTCTCCTTTTGAACGTATCACCAACCACTACAATCTGTACCCAATAAACATAAATACACATTTGACCACAGGTCTATACATCATCCACTACGTAATTCGATTTGTACCTACAACAGTCAATAAAAATGCATGTATGCACACTATATATACAAACCTTATGCTGAAATCATTGGATATCACAATACACTATTTCATTGCGTGTAAGTGCTAAGTATGCTATTTAGTCTTAATCATTTTTGCTTTCTAATATATCTTGCTCATGCATTTATTCAGTTAATTGAACAATCCTATCGGCTAATCTGTCCCTCGAAATTGTAAGATACACACTTTGTACCTAGTACACAAAAATACACACTAGACCACAGGTCTATACATCATCGATTACGTAATTATATTTTTACCTACAATAGTCAATAAAATTAGTTTATGAATTGTACTATCATGGTAACCTTGAAAATCCATGAACTTTAACCCTTTCACTCACTGGGTAGACAATTGTGTAGCTGAAAAATAAACCATATTGATTCTTATATAACCACACATAAAGGCAAATTTCTTTTTTACCCTATGTCATAATTCATGAGAGAAAGGGTTAAAATTTATATTTTTCCCTTTTACCTATTCATTATGAATGTAATTTTCCCCACAGAAAAATAAAATTTTGCTAAAAATTTTTACAATATCATTCTTTATCTAACTTAATTGTTTGTCTAAATTAACATATTAATCCTTTTATTCTGTTTGCATAAAATTAAAGCTTTAATCTTTGAATTTTTATATTTTATAATAGCCTCTGAGCGAGTGTCATGTTAAAAAATTTGATTACTCTGCATTGTACTCAACTACCCGAAATCGTTCTGTAAAAAAAAAAAAAAAAAAAAAGTCATCTAATTTGAATTCGTTAGATGTTATTTTTTCAATTGTATTGTATTAATTGTATTATTATTGTGTTAATATCATTTTAGAGGGGGGAACACTGTAAAAATGAACAATGAATAATCCATATTCATTTTTACATAAGAAACCAAAATCGCCTAAGCGAGTTTTGGATAGAATTTCGATTTGTACTTCTTTATTCATTACTGTATTTCCCTAATTCATCTTTTCTAATAATGACTTATACACTATGACGTCATAAAATAACTTAATTCTCTTTACGTTTCCCATACCTTGTACACTGAATCATGTGCTTAGTATTTGGACATCTTCCGTATTCAATGTATGGTAAATTCTTTAATAATAATGTTGTGGTGTTGTGTAGTATAAATATTATTATTCAACCATATTCATCTATACGTCATTAATTTCCCTTCATCATTTTCCTATATAAATTTTATTAAATATTCATTTTTACTCGTGTCAATCTATGAAACGCAAAACTTCATGCATTCGTTCGAAAACGCAAAAATACGTTCTCGTATTATTTTTTTCATTTTTATTTATATCACCTCTCGCATTGAACTCGAAAATGCTTAGTTAAGTTATCAAATTCCGCGAACTATTGCAAAATTGAACGCTTCAAAGATAAAATATCTCCTTTCGCTCTGATTCGAATTTATAACATTATCATGCGTTATGTTATATTATGTGTGTCATGTCTCATGTACTTGTGTTGTACTAATAACCATATATAATAACCATATATAATAACCATATATAATAACCATATATAATAACTAAAGACCGGAAGTTCAGGCACTAAAAAACAGTGAAACAGGCAGGCAAAAAGGCAGAATAAAACATGGAAATAGGCAAAAAAAGGCATTTATTTTTAAATCGAAATTCATTAAATAACATGAGCTAAAACTATAGGTAAGACATCTCCATACATTAATAAAATAATGCTAAATAAATCTATGAAGTATAGCTTTATTCATTTGATTGGTTACACATTACAACAAGCATTTTTTCCAAATTTTCAAACGTTAGATTATGTCTACGATCAGTTAGCAAGTGTTTAAGAAGGGAAAATGATCTTTCAACAACAACTGATGTGATTGGTGCATACTTAAAACATGCTATAATTTCTGAGTTTAGATTTGAAACGTCTACATCACCATCTCCTTCAAGGACTTTTGCAATGTTCTTGATTTGAGCTAGGTCAGCATTACCTGAAATTACTTTTTCACACTTCTGCTGGACAATTTTACCTGTGGCACCGAAACTTGATTAATTTCCTCAACTACGTTTATAAAATGCCCAATGCATTTACCAAGGTTTGGTTTCTTTCTTCCAGTGAAGTTATTGCAAGTGGTAAATTTGAAAAGTTGGCATTAATGAATGCAAGATCATTTTGCAATGACTTCTGCATGAGAGATTTCATAATCTTGATAGAAGATGCATCCTCTTCATCAAAACTTTCTACAATGCTCTGTACTGTGTTGTAATTTTTACAACAGTAAAGTGCGGCATTTATCCAAGTTCCCCATCTTGTCAGTACTGGCTGAGGTGGCAGTGCTAATCCCGGTGCCTTTTCCTTGAAAACCTGGACTCGTGAAGGAGCTTTGAGAAATACCTTCTTTCCATTTGAAATCATCTTGTCAACATCAGAGAATAATCTTCGTACCTTTTCAGAAACTCGGTGGAGTGCATGAGCGCTAAGCACGTGAGATGTAGCATTCTGGGGAAAATAATTTTTAAAGCCCCAGCTGCTTTTTTCATGTATGGAGCTGCATCAGTTATGAAGAGAAGAACATTATTGTGCTTTATTCCTTCAGGCCATAGTAATGCAAGTGATTTGGTAAAAGTCTGAGCAATAGTTGAGCTGTTTGTTTTATCAAGTAGCTCTGATGCTAACAAATAGATTTTTGAGGGTTGGTCACTCTTCATAGTTCCAACTATTACATTGGCAACAAACCTTCCAACAGAATCGGTTGTCTCCTCTATTGATACTCAAATGTATTTGTTCTTAACTCCATCTCTAATATTTTGAATAACAATCCGATAGATGTCTTCTACATAGGTCTTTCTTAATGACGACTCGCTAGGAATGCGTTCATTTGTGTACTTCTCCAAGAATTTTCTCAGAGACGGATTTTCTAGTTTCCACAAGGGACTGCCAGCATCAACAAATGCTTTGCACAAGTCCATTGAAAATTGTGACTTACGGCTGGAGCCAGCAACGTAGTTAGTAAGTAGGCATGACTGCTCTCCTCCAAGCTTCCGTTTGTCAGCGGCACTTTTGTGTTTAGCTGTCTCTATATGTTGAATCACGAAGTATTTCTTCTCTGAATTTACTACCTTTTCACAAGCTTTACAGAATAATATAGAGCCGTCAGTGGAGAACACACTGCTCCCAAATTGCTGAACATAATCATTTAGTTTCTTAGAAGAAGATGCTTTAACTTTAGACATTATCACACGTGCTCACTCATGCAAACAAACAGTGACTGAAAACAAATATGCAGTGCTGCCATATGTACGACATCTGGAGAAGTGGAGTTGCCAATTAATCATTAGAAGTTGCTAAATGTGATAATTTGGTAAAAAAAAACCGAAACTCTTCATTCAAAACAGGTGGAATAGGCAAATTAGGCTCTTCATATCGAAAAAAAGCATTTTCACCCAAAAATGAGTAAAATAGGCAAAAAAAGGCATTTATGGCATTTTGCCTGAACTTCCGGTCTCTAATAATAACCATATATTATAACCATATATAAATATATAAAAACACTGTAAGAATGGTAAACAACGTAATGTACTTCAATGAAACTGTAATTAAATGTAATGATTTAATATATAATGTAAGAATGTACTTTAATAGAACTGTAATGGACAATCATAAGCGAATGTGAAGTAATCCATAATTGTAATCGTAATTGTAATGAACCAAAATTAATACGTACTCAGTCATGTACTCAAATTGTACTTATGTATTACAATGAAATTATATCGCCTTCATAAATGTAGACTCGGCGAAAAATACAAATTAGTTTTTGTTATTTTTATTTTTTTTATTATTTTTATTTGGAATCTTTCAAACATCTGATCATGTGTTTAAAAGGGGGGAACTTAACCTTCAACTGCCTTCCCCCAACATTTAGGTTTATATTATACATGTATTTGTAAAATGAATAGCACTTCATTACGGCACTTCATTACGACTCCTTTGTTAGCAGCTTCGCTGCGGGGAGGGGGTAGAGGCCCCTTGCCTCCTTAATTTTTAGATTCCGGCCTGAGCCATGGTCGAAAGAGGTCGAACCTCTACCCCTGTAAATTCAGAGCACTACCTGTACATTTTGAGAAGTAAACTAGAGTAAAAGAAGTTTTTATCTTTTCCTTCGAGCCTTGTTCTCTTCAGGAATTTAGTCAGTAAAGTCGATAAGTTATAAAAGAAAAGTCGATAATTTTAGTATCAGAGAAAGTATCAGAGTATTATAAAAATAGAAGAATTAACAACTGGCGACCCTTTACCCAAATTAAGAAAGAGACAACCCAAGCACCATAGAAGATATTGGCATAACAGTCTGGCGAGTCTGTAGCCAAGAGTTTAACAAGGGGCGACCCACCATTTGACCGGCGGAAAAGAATTAGAATGTTATAGAAGAAATATCCGTTGCTGCCTCCTAACCAGAACCCCCCCGTCGGTTCCGAACCACCCCAGGGCCATAGAGGGAGGGGTTAACATATATACACATACATATATACATATATATATATACATACATGCATACATGCATACATATATATATATACATACATACATATATACATATATACAGGGCGTCCCAAAAAATGTATACACACTTTAAATAATTATAAAGGCAGTGTTTATTAAAATACATTTCATTTTCAAAATGTAATAGAATCTACAGACATTATTTAATTGTTTTGTCAACACCTGTTTTCAAACTGACGTCCGTTCTGGTCCAGGCACTGCTGATAACGCGAAGCAATGGAATCGCAAACATCACGAAACATTTCGTTTGGTATTTGTGTGCATTCTCGTTCAATGGCTGCTCTCAATTCAGCGACTGTTGCAGGTTTTATAGCGTAGACTTTGTCTTTTAAGTATCCCCATAAAAAAAGTCTAGTGGTGTGAGGTCTGGTGAACGCGGAGGGTATTCTACGAAACCCTTCGTCCAATCCACATCCCATCATGCCAAGTACCACTCGCAATACTCCACTCTTCGGTCCGGATCATCTTCATTAATAGCATGGATTAATCTGGAATGTAACTTTTCCATTGACAGCGCTTCAAAATGCGTTGGACAGACGATTCTGAAATTCCTACCTCACGACTCGCTTGCCGCACAGATTTTCTTGGACTTTGGTGATACGTTTCCAGTACTCTTTCTTGCTTGTGGGCTTGTCGATGTCCGTGGTCTTCCGGAACGCTTCTTGTGGACATTCTGAACAGTTCCATCGGCTTCAAACTTATCTCTAATTCGAGTGATGGTAAGTCGCGTTGGTGGATCTGTTTGAAACTCCCTCCTAAACTGTCTTTGCACTTCAACTGCGTTTTCACACTTCCAGTAGCATTTTAGAATGAATTTCCTTTGTTCAAAGCTTAGTCTGACTGCCATTATTAATTCTAATGGGTTTAACTTGGAAAGAAAGAAACATCAATTGAGCTATCAGCTGTTAAAGTGTGTATACATTTTTTTGGGACGCCCTGTATATACACATATATACATATACACACACACATATATACAGGGTGGGGCACGGGAATCAAGTGTTTTTTGAATAGCTAGTAATCGGCCATTAGGAATGGGAGGGGCGTGCGGTAGGTAGCATTCCATTCCTGGGTTCATAGCATTTAACTTTAACTAACACTCACCTTTATCTTTCAGGTGCCATCATGGAGCAGTGGACGTTAGAACACCGCATGTTCGCGTATGATCATTTTGTTAGGAGTGGCGAGTCAGTGACAGCAGTTCAGCGTGCGTTTCGCCGCAGATTCAACATTCATCGAAATGACTCTGTTCCCGCTCGTGACACAATCTTACGTTGGGTTAACAATCTTCGAACAGGAGGCTCAATAATGAAAACAAAACCGAAGGGGCCGCAACGCACTGTGCGTACTCCAGAGAACGTTGAAAGGGTCAGACAAGCGATGTTGCAAAGCCCAGGCCGCTCTGCTCGGAGACATTCAGCTGCACTCGGAATCAGCAATCGTACTGTTAGACGGATTTTGCATGAAGAATTACATTTTCACCCATACAAGTTAGCGATGGTGCAGGAATTGAATGTAAACGATTGCCCCTAACGACTGAATTTTGCACAGGAAATGCTTGCACTTTATGAGCAGAATGAAACATGATGGTGGTAATGAGTGATGAAGCCATTTCCACCTTAATGGGGCCGTCAACAATCAAAACTGTCGGTATTGGGCTGCTGAAAATCCGCGACAACTCCATGAAAAACCGCTGCATAGCCCTAAGGTTACAGTTTGGTGCGCGGTGGGAAAGTTTGGCGTCATCGGTCCCTATTTCTTCGAACAAAATGGGGTTACCGTTACCATAACATCTGGGCGTTACATTGAGATGGTGAACACCTTTTTCATCCCTGAGTTACGAAGAAGGCGTATTGCTCGTCGACATTTGTGGTTTCAGCAAGATGGGGCCACGCCACACACCGCCAGAGCGTCAATGGCTGTTCTTCGCCCCCTGTTTCCCAACCATCTCATTTCGAGATTTGGTGACATTGCATGGCCCCCTCGGTCCCCTGACTTGTCCACATGTGACTTCTTTCTATGGGGGTACCTCAAGTCACGTGTCTACGAGGACAAGCCCCGTACATTAGATGCATTGAAGGAAGCGATCCGTCAACAAATCATCCAAATCAACAGAGACCTGCTGGGAAGAGTGGAGGCCAATTTTCGTAAACGCCTTCAACAATGCGTCGACGGCCAAGGACATCATATGCCAGATATAATTTTCGGTACATGATTATTATGACATGAAATGCTATGTTCTTACGAATGTTGTTCTACCAATATATTTTCTTTACAAAAATAAATATCATTTTCCTGATTATTCCAAAAACACTTGGTTCCCGTGCCCCACCCTGTATATACACTATATGATCAAAAGTATTCGGACACCCCGGAAAATCCGCATTTCTGCAAATATCACCGCCGAAAGGTATGCTGGGAAAAAGCGTGGCGAAACTATAATGCTGAGGTGTTCTGTTAAGTTATCAGTAACTGTTGTGAAGCCATGCCGCGCGGACGTGAACTCTCCGAGTTCCAACGTGGACTCGTCATCGGATGTTATTTAAGTAACGTTTCTACACGAAACATTGCAGCCAAACAGGATATACCAAAGTCGACTGTAGCGGATGTTATCATGAGATGGAAGCACGACGGTGCAACTAACGCGAAAAAAACGTTCCGGACGACCACGCAAACTGACGGAACGTGATAGAAGAAGTCTGGTACGATATGTCAAGAAGTCCCGCACGTCCTCTGCCGCTTCCATCGCTGAGGAGGTAGGAAGAGCATCCGGTACCTCCGTTAGTATTGTAACTAGCCGCAGAGAGATGCACAGACTCGGTTATTATGGTAGAGCAGCTGTACACAGCCACTGATTACAAAAGTTAATGCCACGCGTCGTTTGGCCTGGTGTGTCTCCCGTCGTTCCTGGACCGTGGAGGACTGGAAAACTGTTCTTTGGAGCGACGAGTCGCGGTATTCACTCTTCCAGTCTGATGGGCGTGTTTGGGTGTGGCGACAGCCCGGATAACGGCTTCTTCCTGACTGTGTACGTCCAACGGTGAAGTTCGGTGGAGGGTCCATCATGGTATGGGGTTGTTTTCCCTGGCTAGGGCTCGGCCCGTTGGTTGTTATACCCACTACCATGAACGCTGACGTTTATCTCGACGTTCTGGACAATTCGGCTCTCCCTACACTGTGGCAATACTACGGAGATGGCCATTGTTTGTTTCAACAGGATCGAGCTCCCTGCCATACTGCAAGGCGTGTGCAGGACTGGTTTCGTGAAAATAAGGTGGATTTGTTAGACTGGCCTGCTCAGAGCCCCGATCTCAACCCAATCGAGCACATGTGGGACGAACTGGAGCGACGGATACGAAACCGCACACCACGCCCGGCTTCACTTGCATCTCTTGCATCAGCTCTGCAAGAGGAATGGCGAGCCATTCCTGCACAGACTTACCGAAAACTGGTGGAAAGTATGCCTCGACGTGTTGACGCTGTAATAAAAGCAAAGGGTGGACCTACTGGTTACTAAATGCCATAATAAAACCATTTTTCCCAAAACCATGCGGTGTCCGAATACTTTTGATCATATAGTGTATATATATATAATTTAGGGTGTCACTAGGTAATAGGGGGAAAATTAAACGATGGATATTTTCCTATGACACCCCCTAAAATTGTTCCATTTGGTGTAAAACATACGGAAGAAAAATTTGGTCCTGATTGGTCATCATTTAAAGGTCGCCCTCGTCACTGAAAACAAGACCCATTTGTTGACGTCAACAAGCTGTTCAGTGTTCACAGCTTGGGCCGAACCAGATAATAAAAAACAAGGCAATTTGGTGAAATAACGAAAGTAAGACACTTAAAAACGCAAAGAATACAAACAGTTTATTATATAATCAAAATAGAAGACATAATTTGGCGAATAATGGTACAAAATGGAGAAGCAACAAAAGCAAAACTTTGAGAAATAAAATACATATACAGTAGCAGAATAATTGGTGCTCATACGCTGATCAGTGATTAGTTCTTTCGCGTCCTCACTAATGCTGATTTGTTCGGAGCTGGGTGTTGCTTTCTGTGGTCAGTGACAACTTGAACGAGGAACTGGAGCTGTTCTTCTTTCACTGTCAACTTTCCGTTCAGCTCCTTCACCAGAGCCACGGCCCGTTCTGCTCTGTCGTTCACCACTGCAAGTTTGGAGACCACATCCCGAGCTTGCACGTATTCAGAGTTTGACGTCCATGAACTGGGATGGTGGAGCAGAAAGCAATCTGGCAACTGAAGTTTTGAGAAGAATCCTCGGGTGTTCTTTGTGATCAGTTGCTCCAGTCCTTTGCTGTCACTGAGGAACATAGTATCAAGAACCAAAGGTCGTTTTGGCGGCATGTGAGGGGCTTCTTGATCTAACGCTGCAACCATGCTGCACTTCACTTCCATCGATATCCTCTCATCAAAGAACGCCAGACCCACTGCCTCCTCCGAATGGTACCACAGGTGCGCAGACAGCTTCTTGGTGGTACCATCAGAGATCTTCTTGTGCGGGTATCGAAGGAGCGTCCTCATCAATTCCCAATCATTCAGCGGAGCTTCGATGGACAGATGAGCTGTTGCCCACGCTTTCATGTAAACTAGAACAGAAAAGAGGCAGATATCTCGAATTCCGCGTTCCTCAGTGTTCGTCAGTTTAAACTGTCTTCGGAAGAGCCAGATCTTGATGGCATAGAGCCCCTTAGCCATCCATCTCGCCCGGTGCATAGCACCAGGGGCGCGGAAGTTTAGTCCCTTGTATGGAACTCCTCCAAGAAAGATGACGGAAAGATCGAGGAATTCCTGATAGTCATCACGAACTTGAAGTGCTTGTGATTTTGCAAACTCAATGAGCTCCGTTCTATGCTTAAAAATAGCTGCTTTGGTGAACGCATCTGTGTCCGCAGTTTGGAACTGTTGCTGGTCAATGCGGGTCCAATAATCATGGAAGCGCTTGAAAAGCAGAATTTCTGGACCGGTAGATACTGAATCTAGCGATGCTGCGAATGCCGCCTGTAGCACCAACTCCAGTACATGGTGTCTGCACGCGCAGTGTAACAGGTCACGTCCAACTTTTTCTTCCAGAAGAACACAAGTTCCTCCACGGTGGCCTGTGTTTGTCGCGGTTGTGTCGAAACACATAGATTTGACATGATCGGTCACTCCCCATTCATTCAGGCAATCTATGATGGCATTTGTTTGTGCCAGCGCGGTTCCTGACAGAAGTTTTGGCACCCCGAGGAGCTGCTCTGTCCCGGAGCCAGATACAAGAATAGGTAAGCGGTCAACATATTCTCGTGACGTCAGATCTTGCATGAGTTTTCCGTCCCAGTGAACAGTCAACGGACTATTGCCTTGGAACTCGCTCTTCAGTTGCCGAGCCTTAAGGGTACGGAATTTTTCACGCTGACGATGAATGGATCCACGATTGATGTTGTAGTCGCTAGCATCATGCCCTAAGCTGGAAGCTGCCTCAAACAGCAGATATGTGGCCTTTCTTGACGAGAGTTGCGTGCGATCAAGCGCTGCCGCCAATTCCGATGTCATGATGTTCTTCGTTGCTCTTTGTTTAGACGCTAACGAACCACCACATGCTCCTTTTCTTCGCTATCATCTGAGCTGGAGGATGAGGACTCCAAAACCGCTTCGTTGGATACTGCCTCCATTTCAGCTGCTGATCGCTTTCTTCGTTTCTCCTCTTCCTCCCGACGTCGAGTACAATCTTTGACTTGGCGCTGATGGGTCATGTCCAAACCTGCCATTGAACCTGGACGTCCTTTCTGGCGCTGCTGCTGAAGGAACGCCCAATCCTCTGGGTACTTGACCAATTTCTCACAATCAGCGTGGGCGATGTCAAAGAGACGATCGAGGCGTTCAATGAATTCTTTTTCTTTCGTCTTGTGTGAATCGCTCGTCCTTGAGGCGTGTTTTTTGAGTCCTTTCCACTCCTCGAAGACTTTATCCAGTTTGCTGACGCAGTGTGTCTCGAGTCTGGTTGGAATGTGAGCTTTCTCCCAGAAGGACATCACTGCTCGAAGTGACTTCCTCAACGCGTCACGTATTGTCATTTTCTTTTCATGGTGAAGGTAAAGGAAGTAACCGAATGCTTGCCTGTAGGAAGGAAGCTTGCATCCTTTCACCTCATCAACCGCTGCCCCTAATAGGTATATACACTTCCGGGTTTCCATCACCAGAAATCACGTAGCTGAAATGAGAAACGGTGAATCGTTAAGTATTGTTCACTTTATTTCTCAGATATTCAGACACACACAGACACACACACACACATATATAGAGATATATAGATATCTAATGAACGATTATGAGACGCCGCGCAAGCATTAAACTTTGGAAGGCGGGGGCGACCTTTTATAGTTATTCAAATAAAAAGATTTTTCAGTCACCATGTTTTTTTTACCAATGGAATAGATTCGCGGGGTGTCAGCATGAAAATTTCAAACTTTGCATATATATATATATAGTGTATATTATATGTGTGTGTGTGTGTGTGTACATACACATATATACATATACACATATATATATACATATACAGCGTGTCCCAAAGAAATGTATACCCACTTTGTTCGATAATACCAGCTATGAGGATAATAAATATATTACTTTTTATATGTTTTTTAATAAAGAATTTTCTCCTGAATCTAAATATGTAATTATTTTTATTAAAAATTGAAAAACAAAAAAGTTACAGATGTTTAAATTATAATTATTATTTTCGAGACTTCATGTGCGATATTTTCTAATATTTTTGCACGTATACGAGATAAGTTTGAAACCGACGGCACTGTGCAAAACTTACAAAAACAACGTTCTGGAAGACGTCGAACATCTTAGATAAAGTGTCATTTAACCATGGAATTTGTAAATTTTTTGAATTAACTAATAATTACAACATTTATGCTTCAATATCAACACTAAACATAAGTATCTCAAAACAGTCGGTTAAAATATTAGAAAATATCGCACATGAAGTCTCGAAAATAATAATTATAATTTAAACATCTGTAACGTTTTTGTTCTTCAATTTTTAATAAAAATAATTACATATTTAGATTCAGGAGAAAATTCTTTATTAAAAAACATAAAAAGTAATATATTTATTATCCTCATAGCAGGTATTATCGAACAAAGTGGGTATACATTTCTTTGGGACACGCTGTATACATATACAGTATACCGTAAATTGCGGCGTTCAAGTCGACCTGGCGTATAAGTCGACCTCAAAATTTTCAGCTAAAAATTCTGGTTATTCTGGTATACTCGCCGTATAAGTCGACCCCCAAACAAAAGCTAGGCTAGAATTGGAATGTGGATACAGCCTATAGCGAATGCGTATACTGAAAAAACCAACAAGGTAATTTACTAAGCCACTGAGACCTAATGCTCTTTCCGGCATCCACTCATTACCCATACGCCAACCTGACAACAATCTAGGTAGAGCCAGAGCCCAGCATGTCTTCTTGTCTAGTTTACCCGTATGGAACTCCCAGCAAAAAGGATGAAATATGACGCTAGTTTCAAGCTGAAAGTTGTTGCGTTTGCAAACTCTTCAAACAACTGTGCTGCAGCGAGGAAGTATGAAGTTAATGAAAAGCTGGTGCGTGATTGGAAGAAAAATGAAGCCTCCCTGAAGAAGACGCCTAAGAAAAAATGTGCTTTAAGAACCGGCATCTGTCACTGGCCTGAACTGGAAATTTACTTAGAAGGTTGGATCAACGAAAACCGTCAAAATGGCTGTACAGTTACCCGAACTAGCATACATACTCAAGCACTTAAGTGGGCAAGAACACACCCGGATCAAAGCAAAGATTTTAAAGCAACTGCGAACTGGTGTGGTCGCTTCATGAAGAGGAAGGGTTTGGTGCTGCGGCGGAAAACTAAAATTGCACAAAAACTCTGTGGTCGAGGTTCACTTTTTATACCCGGCGTATAGGTCGACCCTAAGTTTTGGAGAGATTTTTTCATGCTTAAAAAGTCGACTTATACGCCGCAATTTACGATATATACATATATATATATATGCTGCAAACCCACAAGGAAAAAGAAAAACGATTCCAAGGCCTTTCGTGTATTCAAAGCTACACCTCGTCAGGGAATGAAGCTAAAAGGCAGATGCCAATAAATATATACAACGTACAGGAAAAACAAAACAATTAGCACATACTTAACAAGGATTAATGAGAGGCAGAAGAAATTTCTTCTGCCTCTCATTAATCCTTGTTAAAATTTGTTAAAATTTCTTCTGCCTCTCATTAATCCTTGTTAAGTATGTGCTAATTGTTTTGTTTTTCCTGTACGTTGTATATATTTATGGGCATCTGCCTTTTAGCTTCATTCCCTGACGAGGTGTAGCTTTGAATACACGAAAGGCCTTGGAATCGTTTTTCTTTTTCCTTGTGGGTTTGCAGCATTCATTCATTTCACGTGTTTTATTGTGAAATTCATCCCATATATATATATATATATATATATACTTTTGTTTACTTTTGTTGAGTTTGAACGACGATTCAGGATCGACCTGCGGTCGACCCCTCTGCAGCATCCCGCCTCATTTGCGGGACTTGGTGAAGGAGGGAATTGCTCTCTGATCGCCTCCTGCCCTCGTAGCCAGCCACGCATGGCTGGTCAGGGACTTTGCACAAGAATCTGTCCAGCTGGTTCTTGAAGTTATTCAGGTTGGTGTGCTGGAGATTCCTCACTTCTTTTGGAAGGACATTGAAAAGCTTTGGGCCCCGTATTCTGAGGGTATTTTCCATCCTCGTTTTCATGGCTCCTTGTCCCACCGCAGCTGGGACCGTACAAAATCTGCCTCTTCTCTCTTTCCAGTTTGTTTCTATTTAATTTCTGAGGTTAGGGACAGAGCCCTCAAGTATGTTCCATATGTATATTATTGTGTACCGCTCTCGCCTTCTTTCAAGAGAGTAGAGTTCCAGGGATTGTAGTCGAGACCAGTAGTCTTCACCTTCCGTTTCCTCTATCTTAGACGTAAAAGTCCTTTGTATAGCTTCAATGCTCGCAATGTCTCTTTTTCTGTGTGGGCTTGTGAGTACTGAGCAATACTCAATTATTGGTAGGACTAGACTCTTCCATAATTTGAGCATGATGTTTGCTTTTCTGCTGCGGAAGCTCCTCCAGATGATTCCCATTATTTTTCTAGCCGTTGTGATTTTGATTTTATAGTGCTCTCTGAATTCTGCATCCGACGACATTATTACTCCAAGGTCCCTGACTTGTCGATTTGGTGTTATCTGTTTGGCTTGCGGAGTTTTGTACCCTTTTTTCTGTAGCTCTTTATTATTACCATATCTTAGAAGTTGGAATTTTTCTTCGTTGAACTTCATATTGTTGTCTTCTGCCCACTGGAATAATGTTTCAATGTCGTTTTGTAGTTTTCTTATGTCATCTTCGTTCAATATTTCCTTACATATCTTCGTGTCATCTGCGAAGCATGATACAATACTGTCCTTAATATCTGCATCAATATCTGCAATCATTATTATGAACAGCAAGGGAGCTAATACTGTCCCTTGTGGGACAGAGCTCACGACTTCCGAGACTTCCGATTTAACTCCGTTTACCACCACTCTTTGCGTTCTTTGCGTCAAGAAATTAAATATCCACCTTCCTAGGTTTCCAGTAATTCCTGTATCCTTAAGTTTGTGTGCTATGATTCCATGGTCACATTTATCGAAGGCTTTAGCAAAATCAGTATATATTACATCAATGTTTTGTCCTCGACACAATGTTCCTAATATTTTCTCCTGGTGGTCTAGTAGCTGTGACAGGCATGATCTACCCGCCCTGAAGCCATGTTGATTTGGGTTGTATAAGTCTTTTTCTTGTAGGTAGTAGGTAATTTTGGCTCTAATTATGCGTTCAAAACACTTTATAAGGTGTGAGGTGAGAGCCACTGGCTGATAATTTTTGGGCATTGCTCTGTTACCACCTTTAAATAGGGGGGCAATATTAGCGTTCTTTAAGGGGAGTGGAATTCGTCCTGTGTCGAGTGATTTCCTCCATAGTAAGTATAGCGGTTTTGCAATACTCTCTCTGCATTTCTTCAGAAATGTGGCACTCCATGTGTCTGGCCCTGGCGCTGAATTGTCTCGCATCTGTGATAAGGCCGT
>JAJOZX010005775.1:180000-195000 GCA_023014485.1 Bathynomus jamesi | reverse complement strand
ATGATAAATGTAATTTTCTATCAAACATATCATTTTTGTTCTTTAAAAATTAATGTCTTCTTTAAGAGTTATTCTGTTTTCTAAAAAAAAATAAGCTGTTTTCTTTGAGATTTAATCTGTTTTCAAACAAATAAACTAGTATTTGCCCTTGTTTTCTAATTTTTTAACCCAGAAGATCAATCTATTACAAAATTAGTAGTAAAATGAAATTCATAGCGACCAGTAAATATCATTCAATTAGGCTGAAATTTGGCATGGAAATGTTTGATAGATATAGGAACAGGAGCAGCCATGTGGAGGTAAAAAATTACAAAATTTTATTTTTTGGACCACCCTAATATATATATATATATATATATATATTAGTGGTGGACCGGATGTCAGTTTTTCAACATCTGCGGATGCGGATCTTTAATTTCAATATCCGCGGATGCGGATATTTAGTTAATCTATCAATATAATATACAATTATGAATATATGACAATTTTTCAAATTTCGTGATATTACTATTATGGCAGGCAATGCATAAGAATTAAATTAATATTAATGTTTTCATTATGATAAAAAAAATAGCTTTCTCAAGAGTTTCAGCCACTGAAAATTCAATGAAACATGTTTCATTCAATTTTCTGTGTTACCAGGTATTTATATTTTGAGGTTGATATATTTGTTTGTTCATTAATAATTAATACTTTACATGAAATGTGCATGACTGGGCCTTATAAGCTACTTTATAAGCTGATTTAATTGTAAATTGCATAATTTATTAGAGGTAATATCCGCATAACAACCGCAGTCAGAAGTGCGGATGCGGATGTTAAAAATGATGCGGATCGCGGATATCCGGTCCACCACTAATATATATATATATATATATATATATATATATATATATATATATATATATATATACACGTTACAGTAAGATTGTGAAACGTGATTTCACGCAGGGACTTGAAGTTAACTTAGGTTAGGATATATATATATACAGTATATATATATATATATGGTGGTGTAGTGGTTAGCGTCGCTGACTAAAAATCCATCGGCCCCGGGATCGAGACCCGGTGACAGCAGCCGGCGCGCAGCAAAACCCAGCTGTTCATCCTTCCACACATTAAAAAAAAGAAAGTGGTTGGTAGATAAATGGGTACCCTGGGTGGCCTAGTGGTTAAGATGCTGGGCTGCTGGTGGGGCGTGGTTCGGATTCCACGTTAAACTGTAGGTCTAAGGTGGAGTGAAAAGCTTGACCTTCGTCAGAATAAATAATTCGGGCGGAAGCTTACCAAAGGTTATAACCAAAAGGTTATATATATATATATATATATATATATAACCTAACTTAGATTTGATAAAATTCCTTAGTATTTCACAATGTTACTGAAATTCACGTCTCAGGGATTTCAGGAAAACACTAGTTTCACAATCTTACTGTAACATATATACACAGTAGCACTCATAAGTAAGTATTCGTACAAGGACATATTTCAGTTACATTCGTCCTTATCTTTTGTACCATGCATAGGATAGTTATGTAAAGTTTACCCTTCGTTTGGGAAATGTTAACAAAAAAAAAATTAGTTCAACTCCAACATATGTAAAACATTAAAGAATTTGAGGAAAATAAAAAGAAAGTTAAAATGCAAAAATTTTCGTACATTTACTTGCAAAATTATTTAATATTTTCTGTGTCTACCTTTATCTTGTATGACTTCAATGATTCGTTTTCGGTTTTTTTCTACAAGGTTTCAACATCTCTCAGTAGAAATTTTAACTCATTTTTCAAAAGAAAATTGTTGTAATTCATTCCGATTCGAAGGGTTTCTCTTGCGGACAGCTTTTTTCAAATCCAACCATAAATTCTCGATTCAATCAAGGTCTGGACGTTGACTAGACCACTCGAGAAGCTTGAAATTCTTTTGTTGAAACCAACCATTTCATGGTGCCCCTACTTTTGTTTTAGATCATTATCTTGTTGCAGTACCCAACTGCGACCGAAGTGCGACCCATTCACAACTCTTCTAAAATTTCCTGATATTTCTTCGAATTCAAGATTTCATTGATAATGAGGTTTCCTACATCAGAAGCACTAAAGCATCCCCAAAGAAGCAAACTACCACCACCACCATGTTTAATCGTAGAAAGAATGTTTTTTCCTCGAATGCACTATTTGATTTTCGCCAAACATACCGTTGCTCGTTGTTCCTGAATAATTCAATTTTGGTCTCGTCTGTCCATAGAGCTTTCTTCCAGAATGCAAATTCATCATTTTGATGATCCTTGGCGAACTTTAATCGAGCTTCTTTGTGCGCTTTTCGTAATAGAGGTTTTTTTCGTGCAATTCTTCCACGCAGACCATTCTTTTCCAATGTACGACGTACAGTAGAGTGATGGACATCAATCTTAGTCTTAATGTTTGGCAAATATCAACCGCAGTCACTCGTGGATTAGCAGCAGCCATTCTTTCACTCCGTCTAGTTGTACGTTCTAAAATTTGGAAGGTCGTCCACACCGTGGTACAGTTTTGATTGTTCTAAAGAATTTCCATTTCTTTATAACCGCAGCAACTGTCGTAAAGGAAATTCTAAGTTCTTCTCCTATGTTCCTATAACTCTTTTCAAACTCGTGTGCAGCAATAACAGATCTCTTAAGATCTGTAGACAGCGCTTTATCACGGCGACCAATTGCTTATTAATGGTTTGTTCAGTCATCCGTCTTCTATGAAGATTCACAGAGAAAATTCTAGAATTCAGAATTGCCAACAGTCTCTGATCAATAAACAGCCAACTACTGATAAAAATTTTAAATTCTTCAAGCATAAAAGGTGGACACACAAAATAGTAAATAATTTTGTAAATAAATGTATGAAAACTTTTGCATTTTAACTTTTTTTATTTTCCTAAAATTCTTTGATGTGCTACATTATATGTTGGAGTTAAACTATTTTTTTCATTTGTTTATTTTTTCTAAACAAACTATAAATATTTCATAACTATCCTCTGCATGGTACAAAAGATAAGGACGAATATAAAAAAATATTTTTCTGTACGAATACTGATGAGCGCCATTGTATATATTTGAATTTTCGTTTTCGGGTTAAGTCGAGGCCACATCGCAAAGCCGCTTCCCTTTAGATCAGCGAGGTTAAGCGACGCAGGGTCTATTAAGTGACCATCCTACACGTTTAGATGATGTACCAACCCTTAGATAGTTTGGATCTCGTGTATAAAGCTGTAGATCACCACCTTCACACGACCTTTGTCGATAGGAAAGCGATTAAACACCACCAAACTTTATTACTATTTCTTATTTCCAAATAAATGAGGAGAATTTTTCACTAAAGCTCTTCTTCCAAAGTTGTAACTTAAGACGTCATTTTCGACGATTTCGTATAAATAGACTAGATTGGGCGCATGAATTGACAATGAATTCATAATAAAAATCTTTTCATAGTTTGAAATTATGTTAATATTTTCCTTTTGTCAATCCATTTTATAAATAAACCGAATGTAAATTTATGCAAATTTGTATATATATAATGTGTGTATATATATATATATATATATATATATATATATATATATATATATATATATATATATACACACACGTATATATGAAAATTATATATATGATGCACACAGACCGTGCATGGAACAAGGAACTCTTCTAGGAAAATTAAATCCACTATAGTCTGAATAAGTAATGGTAAATGACAAATACTATAGTACTATAGTATAGTATTTGTCATTTACCATTACTTATTCAGACTATAGTGGTAGGGCGGGTCGTACTCAGGTGACAACATGAATCTGAAGGAAATCCTACCATCAGGGGTGTCTAAATTATGTGTTTTTACATGGGGAATTCAAATATGAGCTTATTTTTTGGATAGGATAACTCTAACCTACATCATTTTGTATTTCTAAATTGCCAATTTTCCCTTTTGAACCCCTTTATAATATATTAAAAGATATAAGGTAAATCATTTATATTGACAAGGCCAAATCAACTTTACATATATTTATTAATAGGTGAACTGCATGTATATCACTGGATATAATTACAAAGATCATTCTCCTGACATCTTGAACTTTGCCAGGTTGCACAAATCCTGCTTTGACTCAGACTTGGACATCAGCTTCCTGCTGGTCTCCTGAGCCCTGATCCCTCCATCCCTCTTTTCCTGTGAGAAGTACTTAGCAGAAGCCTCAGTCACCATTTTAAAACCCTCTCAATGCTTTGTGTGTGGCAAGGCCAGTTGCGCACCTCCATGGAGGTGTTGATGAAGTTTTTCACCTCTGAGGTGCTTAGAGAGCAGGTGAGAGGTGGCTCTGACACACCTTCTGACCAGCTGATCAAGTCACCGATGCTGGAAGCATCACAATTGATGTCAGGTGTCCTTCTGCTCCTAACAGAGGAGTCCCCCAGCTGAGTGTCCGGGTCCCCCTCTCCCCTGATGGCCAGGATTCTCTCCACCCCTTCAATCCTCTCCTTCTGATCCTCAGAGCAGAGTAGTGTTTGGAGGATGACTTCACTGTGGGCATACCAAGCAGATCTTCTCACAGTTGGCATCACAATATCCAGCACCTCCTTTCTCTGGGACTTGAGGCAGTCCAGCTGAAAGAGGATGTGCCTAGGCCCTTCGATCCAGGAGTGCTTGACCTTCACGTTGAACCAACATGGGTAATACACTCCAATGATGAATTCCACAATGAATTGCAGAATCTTCAGGTTCTTTCCTTTAAGTCCGTGCTTTGACACCCAGAGCCTGAGAAGTCTGTTCGCTGTGGTGAGCCAGCGGCTGTGGTTTACTGGTCCTATCTCTAACAGAGCCAGCCATGCAGGAAGTACTCCATCCCTGACTGCACAGACAATTTTATAGCCATAGTATTGATCAGTTGAGAGATCTTGAATGACCTTGTCAGGAAGCTTGATCAGTGGAGGGCCAACAGAGATTCGGGTGAAGTTTGGATTGATATCAAAGTCTGTAGCAGAATCAAGGAGCTTTCCTATTGGCCCGGATAATTTTTTGTCTGACAGAGTAGGGCCATCAAGGTCAACAATGAGATGGCGCAGGGGAAGTTCAACAGTGTGCAGGTTGCACACCAACCAGACCAGCTTTCTCCCCAGGTGCAGCTCCAGCTTCCGCATTACTCCAGCTTTCACACCAGTGTTGACATTTGTTGAGTCTCCTCCAATGGCCAACAAGGTCTTATCATAACCCCTCTCTTTCAGCCAGGCAAACAGGACCTTAGCAATCTTCTCCGCATGTGACTCCTCTTTAGTTGCTTTCTCTGGGGTAAAGTGGAACAGATAGTAGCTGCCAGGCTCACTAACAACACTATAGTGTTCTTCCTTGATCTTTGCGGGAAAAGATTGGTCACTGCCCTCAGCTTCCATCATCACATTGGTCAGGTCAATCCGCCCATCAAAGAGGATGCAAGAGATCCCCCCCTCCTCCCTATCAGTAGATAATCACTAAATCTATCCCCTCACTGCAAGCCGAGGTGGTAAAATACCTTCATAAATCATGAGTCACTTCAAATATTCCCAAAACGTTTTAGAATGTTCTGAAACGTTACATTCTAGCCTCTGAGAAAGGTGGCTCAGAAAATGGCCTTATGCGGGCCAGAAAACCGTCAAAATATTTCATATACCAAACTGTATGATAATTACAATTAAGTGGAATGGCACACCTTTTTATTTGAGTATTTAAATATTATTATTATTATATGAATTACATTATATGTGTTTATATGAATTAGTTAGAACAATGCTCTATGAGAGATAACGTGAGCAGCCATGATAGAAAACGTGAGAAGACATATTCTGGGGTAACTACAATAGTAAAATAATCAACAATTTAATAATAATCAACTGCAAAATGATGTAGGTTAGGGTTATCAGAATTAAATATTTTCTTCAGAATTGTGTTCTATACACCAAAATATATCATTTGAACACCCCTCTCCATTGATTTAAAAAAAATGCTTAGTATGACCCGCCCAACGAGTATAGTGGATTTAATTTTCCTATAAGAGTTCCTTGTTCCATGCACAGTCTGTGTGTATCACTGAGCGTCACCACAGGCGAAAACGTGTTTTTGATGGATATCACTATTTTCACCCTTCCCCTATCGCGTGGTTTGGGTTATAATGACCTTACGACACTAGAAGTATGGTTGAAAACCTTATGAAGCGAACTACTTTTTTCACCTCTATCGCCAGCCAAAAGTTTACCCAAAGTTCGGCATAATAAGAAAATAAAAAAATTAAAAAATATATATATATAATATAAAAATCTATTCCAAAAACTCAACATCTTCATTAGCATATTTAGAACCCTAATTTAGCCAAAAATGAACGTTTCAGCTCAATTAATAACAGAGATACTATTGCGAGAATATTGCTGAACTTTGGAGGCGATTTCTGGCGAATTTTAATTTTGGCGCTTAGGTACCTTAAGACGCGGGACCCCTCATATATATATATATATATATATATATATATGTATGTATAGAAACGACGTAAGTATAGAGGAGCGTTCTGCACACGAGGAAGAGAAATAACGAACAAATGAAAAATGAGGTAACCGCCCGGGAATCGAACCCAGGATCTTCCGATTGCCGGTCAGATATGCTATCCACTACACCACGGGCCTCGATCAGTCAGAAGTCGTAATTCTTCTACATAGGGCAGAAACCAATGCCCTGAGAGGGCACCCTCGCAAATCGTGAATATGTACATTTAACTGCAATGACCACGCAGTATATTAATGTATAGAAACGACGTAAGTATAGAGGAGCGTTCTGCGTGGAGGCCGGAATCTAAAAAAAATTAAGGAGGCAAGGGGCCTCTGCCCCCTCCTCGCAGCGAGGCTGCTAACAAGGGAGTGTCGTAGTAGTGACCAAAGAAGAGTGCAGTAATGAAGTGAAGTTAATTTTACAATTACATGTATCATATAAGTCTAAATGTTGGGGGGAATGCAGTTGAAGGTTAAGTTTCCCCCTTCTAAACACATGATCAGATGTTTGAAAGATTCCAAATAAAATTTAAAAATAAAAATAAAAACTATTCGTATTTTCGCCGAGTCTACATTTCTGAAGGCGATATCATTTCGTAGTAGTACATAAGTACAATTTAAGTACATTACTGAGTACAGTTTCGTTTTGGTTTATTACAATTATGATTGCGATTATGGATTACTTCACATTCGCTTATGATTGTCCATTACAGTTCTATTAAAGTACATTCTTACATTATATATTAAATCATTACATTTAATTACAGTTTCATTGAAGTACATTACGTCGTTTACAATTCTTACATTGTTTTTATATTTATATATGGTTATTATATATGGTTATAATATACGGTTATTATATATGGTTATTATATATGGTTATTAGTACAACACAAGTACATGGGCACATACGAGATAATTTATATACAACATAATATGTTATAATATGTTATAAATTTGAAATCAGAGGGACAGGAGGTTTCACGTTTTCAGATGTTCGATTTATGCTGATTTGCGAATTGCGTACGCTTGCATAAGCATTTATGAATATCTTGCGAGGGGTGAACGCGCTTGAAAAAAAATAATAAAAAAAATAATACGAGAACGTGCTTGCGCGTTTTGGAACGAATGCATAAAGTTTTGCATTTCACGAGCAAAAATGAATATTTAATAAAATTGACATAGGATAATGGTCAAGATAAGATATGGACGTATGGGGGGGGGGATATGGTCGAATAATAGTTATATTTATACTACATAACATATAAATAATGACTTCTATAGAGTGTACAATTTTTATTATGATGTTAAAGAATTTTCATACATTGAATACTAGAGATATGATGAAGGGAAATTAATGACGGGAAAATGTGACGTCATAGTTATTGAATTTGTACGTATAGTACAAATCATTATTAGGAAGATTTACAAGAACGAATTAGAGACAAAGAGTGGGTATTAATGACTAAGAAGTACAACTGCGTTTTCCAATCCTGTTACATGCAATGTGTATGCATAATCTAGGGTCGAGGGTGAGATGCAAGACAATCATAATTAATTATAATAACTTCTATAACAAATGGAAAATGGATACGACTAAACCATAGAAATGGTAGATCGTAGGGTTGTGACACAAACAAAAATAGGAAGCAACAAATAAAATTTTTATCCAAACTTGTGTTAAGCGATTTTGGTTCTTATGAAAAAATGAATATTGATTATTCATTGTTCATTTTTACATTGCTCTCCCCTTTAAAATGATATTTATACAATAATATAATAGGGTACAATTCATACAACACAATAGAATTAAGAGAATAACATCCTAACTAATTCAAGTTAGATGACGAATTTTTCTTTACATTACAAGTTTTATACAGAACAAGTGAGTTCGAGTGGTTGGGTACAATGCAGAGTAATCAAATTTTTAACATGACACTCGCTTAGAGGGCTATTATAAAATATAAAAATTCAAAGATTAAAACTTTAATTTTATGCAAACAGAATAAAAGGATTAATACGTTAATTTGGACGAACAATTAAGTTAGACAACCAATGATATTGTAAAATTTTTAACAAACTTTTTTATTTTTCTGTGGGAAGAATTACATACATAATGAATAGTAGATAAAAGGGAAAAATGTAAATCGTACAATCTATAAACTAATTTTTATTGACTAGTGTAGGTAAAAATCGAATTACGTAGTGGATGATGTATAGACCTGTGTTCTAGTGTGTATTTGTGTGTATTAGGTACAGAGTGTAGTGGTTGGTGATATGTCCAAATGGGGAAAAGAGATTTATAGTTGAAGTTATACGTCAGTGTGCATATGTATCTATAAATATTGGTAAGAAGCATCTGTAGATGAGTGAGTCGGTACAATAGTATGTAGAATATGAAAGTAATTTGTTCATCCCGTGAAGAACTAGATCATTAGTGTTCATTGGTGGATTAGGATATATATATAATATATATATATATATATACTTTAAGGAACAGATAAAATAACTTAATAAATGCATGTGCGAGAATTTATATATAGTAAGCAATAATTATGATGTATTATAATGATGATGTTTGCGTACGAGTTTTAATGCAAAAGTGACTGGAGGTACGGAAGGTAAATGAATTCGAATATGTGTCAAAAGTAATAAAATTCAATTAGAATTTAGATTTACGTAATTAATCAGTTACACGTATAAGGTAATTAAAAAAACGCACTTAGAGGAACTTACAATTAATGAAAGTAAATCTCACGGTTTTAAAATTGAATTTTGACACACAATTAATTAAATTCGACTACGACAATTACTCGGTATTAATCGAATAACATAAAAAAAATAAAAAAATAAAAAAATTAAAAATAGAAATAAAATAGAAATAAATTATAAACTATAATGAACTAAACATATAATATTCTTAAAAATAAAAAAAAACAACCTAAATTGAGGTTATGTTCCATAGTACCAAAGAGGAATTAATCATGGCTGAACCATGTCTCTGGTTGACACTGGGTTCAACTGGGGTTGGGGTGTTAAAATAAAATTAAAAAAACAAAGTTTGGAGTACTACATTCGGGGGGAATGAGTGACTAATAGGGGGGTATATGTCTGGAATTGACAATACGTTTTTTCGTCTTTTTTTTTTTAAAAGATTGCATTGTCAGACTGCTAAGAACAAAAATTAAAGAAGGGCAACAAACGTAGGGACGGCATGTTCCTC
Source organism: Bathynomus jamesi (assembly GCA_023014485.1). Taxonomy (NCBI): domain Eukaryota; kingdom Metazoa; phylum Arthropoda; class Malacostraca; order Isopoda; family Cirolanidae; genus Bathynomus; species Bathynomus jamesi. Next base: position 185,251 of record JAJOZX010005775.1, on the reverse strand, counting down.
ATATACATTACAATAATTATCAAAATCGTTACAACCTTTGTAAAAATGGTTTTGGTTACAAATAATAAAATACATAACTATATATTTCCTTCTTACAAAAAAAAGGTTAAACTAAAGACGGAAACCGGTCAATTGAGGTTGAATTTAATTCTCTTAAACTACAAAAAAAATTGAATTCAATTGATTTCAAAGCAGACTCGGGCCTGGGAATTTCAAAGCAGACTCGGGCCTGGGAATTTCAAAGCTGACTCGGGCCTGGGAATTTCAAAGCTGACTCGGGCCTGGGAATTTCAAAGCTGACTCGGGCCTGGGAATTTCAAAGCTGACTCGGGCCTGGGAATTTCAAAACTGACTCGGGCCTGGGAATTTCAAAAGTGACTCGGGCCTGGGAATTTCAAAAGTGACTCGGGCCTGGGAATTTCAAAAGTGACTCGGGCCTGGGAATTTCAAAAGTGACTCGGGCCTGGGAATTTCAAAAGTGACTCGGACCTGGGAATTTCAAAAGTGACTCGGACCTAGGAATTTCAAAAGTGACTGGGACCTGAGAATTTCAAAAGTGACTCGGACCTGGAATTTCAAAAGTGACTCGGACCTGGGAATTTCAAAAGTGACTCGGACCTGGGAATTTCAAAAGTGACTCGGACCTGGGAATTTCAAAAGTGACTCGGACCTGGGAATTTAAAAAGTGACTCGGACCTGGGAATTTAAAAAGTGACTCGGACCTGGGAATTTCAAAAGTGACTCGGACCTGGGAATTTCAAAAGTGACTCGGACCTGGGAATTTCAAAAGTGACTCGGACCTGGGAATTTCAAAAGTGACTCGGACCTGTGAATTTCAAAAGTGACTCGGACCTGTGAATTTCAAAAGTGACTCGGACCTGGGAATTTCAAAAGTGACTCGGACCTGGGAATTTCAAAAGTGACTCGGACCTGGGAATTTCAAAAGTGACTCGGACCTGGAATTTCAAAAGTGACTCGGACCTGGGAATTTCAAAAGTGACTGAGACCTGGGAATTTCAAAAGTGACTGAGACCTGGGAATTTCAAAAGTGACTGAGACCTGGGAATTTCAAAAGTGACTGAGACCTGGGAATTTCAAAAGTGACTGAGACCTGGGAATTTCAAAAGTGACTGAGACCTGGGAATTTCAAAAGTGACTGAGACCTGGGAATTTCAAAAGTGACTGAGACCTGGGAATTTCAAAAGTGACTGAGACCTGGGAATTTCAAAAAGTGACTGAGACCTGGGGAATTTCAAAAGTGACTGAGACCTGGGAATTTCAAAAGTGACTGAGACCTGGGAATTTCAAAAGTGACTGAGACCTGGGAATTTCAAAAGTGACTGAGACCTGGGAATTTCAAAAGTGACTGAGACCTGGGAATTTCAAAAGTGACTGAGACCTGGGAATTTCAAAAGTGACTGAGACCTGGGAATTTCAAAAGTGACTGAGACCTGGGAATTTCAAAAGTGACTGAGACCTGGGAATTTCAAAAGTGACTGAGACCTGGGAATTTCAAAAAGTGACTGAGACCTGGGAATTTCAAAAGTGACTGAGACCTGGGAATTTCAAAAGTGACTGAGACCTGGGAATTTCAAAAGTGACTGAGACCTGGGAATTTCAAAAGTGACTGAGACCTGGGAATTTCAAAACTGACTGAGACCTGGGAATTTCAAAACTGACTGAGACCTGGGAATTTCAAAACTGACTGAGACCTGGGAATTTCAAAACTGACTGAGACCTGGGAATTTCAAAACTGACTGAGACCTGGGAATTTCAAAACTGACTGAGACCTGGGATTTCAAAACTGACTGAGACCTGGGAATTTCAAAACTGACTGAGACCTGGGAATTTCAAAACTGACTGAGACCTGGGAATTTCAAAACTGACTGAGACCTGGGAATTTCAAAACTGACTGAGACCTGGGAATTTCAAAACTGACTGAGACCTGGGAATTTCAAAACTGACTGAGACCTGGGGATTTCAAAACTGGCTGAGACCTGGGGATTTCAAAACTGGCTGAGACCTTGGGATTTCAAAACTGGCTGAGACCTTGGGATTTCAAAACTGGCTGAGACCTGGGGATTTCAAAACTGGCTGAGACCTGGGGATTTCAAAACTGGCTGAGACCTTGGGATTTCAAAACTGGCTGAGACCTGGGGATTTCAAAACTGGCTGAGACCTGGGGATTTCAAAACTGGCTGAGACCTGGGGATTTCAAAACTGGCTGAGACCTGGGGATTTCAAAACTGGCTGAGACCTGGGGATTTCAAAACTGGCTGAGACCTGGGGATTTCAAAACTGGCTGAGACCTGGGATTTCAAAACTGGCTGAGACCTGGGATTTCAAAACTGGCTGAGACCTGCGGATTTCAAAACTGGCTGAGACCTGCGGATTTCAAAACTGGCTGAGACCTCCGGATTTCAAAACTGGCTGAGACCTGCGGATTTCAAAACTGGCTGAGACCTGGGGATTTCAAAACTGGCTGAGACCTGGGGATTTCAAAACTGGCTGAGACCTGGGGATTTCAAAACTGGCTGAGACCTGGGGATTTCAAAACTGTCTGAGACCTGGGGATTTCAAAACTGGCTGAGACCTGGGGATTTCAAAACTGGCTGAGACCTGGGGATTTCAAAACTGGCTGAGACCTGGGGATTTCAAAACTGGCTGAGACCTGGGGATTTCAAAACTGGCTGAGACCTGGGGATTTCAAAACTGGCTGAGACCTGGGGATTTCAAAACTGGCTGAGACCTGGGGATTTCAAAACTGGCTGAGACCTGGGGATTTCAAAACTGGCTGAGACCTGGGATTTCAAAACTGGCTGAGACCTTGGGATTTCAAAACTGGCTGAGACTTGGGATTTAAAACTGGCTGAGACTTGGGATTTCAAAACTGACTGAGACTTGGGATTTCAAAACTGACTGAGACTTGGAAACTGACTGAGACTGGAAACTGACTTGCAACTGAAACTGTCTGACTTGCAACTGAAACTGTCTGACTTGCAACTGAAACTGTCTGACTTGCAACTGAAACTGTCTGACTTGCAACTGAAACTGTCTGACTTGAAACTGAAACTGTCTGACTTGAAACTGAAAACTGTCTGACTTGAAACTGAAACTGTCTGACTTGTAACTGAAACTGACTTGAAACTGAAACTGTCTGACTTGAAACTGAAACTGTCTGACTTGAAACTGAAACTGTCTGACTTGAAACTGAAACTGTCTGACTTGAAACTGAAACTGTCTGACTTGAAACTGAAACTCTCTGACTTGAACTCTATCAAGTATCTTGAAACTGAAACTGTCTAACTTGAACTCTATCATGTATCTTCAAACTGAACCTGTCTAACTTGAACTCTATCAAGTATCTTCAAACTGAACCTGTCTAACTTGAAGTCTATCAAGTATCTTCAAACTGAAACTGGAACTTGAAACTGCTTCAAGTAACTCTATAAACTCTCTCTTTCTTAATTTGCAAGTCAATTCAATTCAATAATTTGAAAAAAATTGTAAACAAAAATAAAAAGTGTAAACAACATTTCACTCGAATGTACGCGAAGATACGGTACAATTATGTTTGGTACATAAAATAAAATTATTCTATACTGACTATAATAGTGAAAATAACTGTGACAATTAACTTCTGTGACTTTTAACTTCTGTGACTTTTAACTTCTGTGACTTTTAACTTCTGTGACTTTTAACTTCTGTGACTTTTAACTTCTGTGACTTTTAACTTCTGTGACTTTTAACTTCTGTGACTTTTAACTTCTGTGACTTTAACTTCTGTGATTTTTAACTTCTGTGATTTTTAACTTCTGTGACTTTTAACTTCTGTGACTTTTAACTTCTGTGACTTTTAACTTCTGTGACTTTTAACTCTGTGAAAATTAGTTTCACTAAAAAAAATGTGTCACTGGTGTCTGAAATGTTTACTGTGTTTCTTGTAAATTCTGGCTTGATACTCATTAACTGTTAATAATACTGACTTTTCAAATGTTTACAAATTTCTTTAAAAAAAACAACTCTGTACTTAACAAAATTTCTACGGCGAAATCCTTAGAGACGTGTCCTGAAGACGTGTCTTGCTGGCTACTTCTTCTTGGATGAAAACTAGGCGTGGAGAACTTGGAGTCGTGACACACCGGTTCAAGGGTGGATGTTACGAACTAGAAGTCGTGACACGCCGGTCAAAGGGTGGGTCGCCACTTGTTAAACTCTTGGCTACAGACTCGCCAGACTGTTATGCCAATATCTTCTATGTGCTTGGGGCGTCAGTTTCTTATCCTGGGCAAAGGGTCGCCAATGTTATAAGATCCTGGCTATAGGGTCACCACTGTTTGAATCCTCCGTCTATGGCCATGGGTGGTTCGAATCGACGGGGGTTCTGGTTGGGAGGCAGCAACGGATATTTCTTCTATAACATTCTAATTCTTTTCCTTCGCTATAGGGTCGATAGTTGCTAATTCTTCTCTCTCTATAATACTCTGATACTTTCTCTGATACGAAAATTATCGACTTTTCTTTTATAACTTATCGACTTTACTGACTAAGTTCTTCTGAAGATAGCCCAACTCGAAGGGGAAAATAAAAAGTTTCTCTTACTGTAGTTTACTTCTAAAAAAATTACAGGTAGTGCTCTGAATTTTACAGGGGTAGAGGTTCGACCTCTTTCGACCATGGCTCAGGCCGGAATCTAAAAAAATTAAGGAGGCAAGGGGCCTCTGCCCCCTCCTCGCAGCGAGGCTGCTAACAAGGGAGTGTCGTAGTAGTGACCAAAGAAGAGTGCAGTAATGAAGTGAAGTTAATTTTACAATTACATGTATCATATAAGTCTAAATGTTGGGGGAATGCAGTTGAAGGTTAAGTTTCCCCTTCTAAACACATGATCAGATGTTTGAAAGATTCCAAATAAAAATAAAAAAAATAAAAATAAAAACTATTCGTATTTTTCGCCGTGTCTACATTTCTGAAGGCGATATCATTTCGTAGTAGTACATAAGTACAATTTAAGTACATTACTGAGTACATTTTCGTTTTGGTTTATTACAATTATGATTGCGATTATGGATTACTTCACATTCGCTTATGATTGTCCATTACAGTTCTATTAAAGTACATTCTTACATTATATATTAAATCATTACATTTAATTACAGTTTCATTGAAGTACATTACGTCGTTTACAATTCTTACAGTGTTTTTATATTTATATATGGTTATTATATATGGTTATAACAGGGGTGGGGAACGT
>JAJOZX010005775.1:10000-177500 GCA_023014485.1 Bathynomus jamesi | reverse complement strand
TCATTTTTTTTAGACTTAATTTTTGCCCCTATGCATATCTTAATATAAGAATGCATGATTCAATTTCCGTTTCAATTAACTCGACGAATCAGGAAAATCAACAAATCTAAAAATATGCGGGTTAAGCTAAAAATATGACTTCCTCTTCCTATATTCTGTTTATCTGTTTAATCCATTTGTCATAACAAAAATTTACTTTATTTTCAAGCATTGTGTAAAAATAATACAGCCTTTTCAACACTTACTAATGATGATGTTAGTAAAATCGGGGTATATAAACCTCAGAAATATCCTTCATATTCATTCAGAAACTAATTCAGAGGCTGAGCACTACCTGTACCTTTAGCAGTAAATTACAGTAAAAGATAGTCTTTATCTTATCCTTCGAGCCTTGCTCTCTTCAGAAGAACTTAGTCATTAAACTTTCCGGATCAGCTACAAGAAGAATCCGGGAATCTTCAGAGAATTTAGTAAGCCTCCCTGAATCCTCCGAGCCACTATAGAAGAACTCGGTGAGTAATATAGAAGAAAACCACTGTAAGTAACACATCCGTTGCTGCCACCCAACTAGAACCCCCGTCGACTTCGAACCAACCCGGGCCATAGAGGGAGGGGTTAACAACTGGCGACCTTGCCAGGATCTTCACAACTGACAACTTCTGCATCCAGATTCTTCCTGTCTTCCAGACCCTGGAACTAGAACCAACAACCAGTTGACCAGCGTGTCACGACTCCATTCTCTCCACGCCTGGTTTCATCAAAGAACAAGTGGCCAGCAAGACACGTCTTCAGGACACTTCTCCAAGGATTTCGCCGTAGGATTTTTGCAAAGTATAGAACTCCTTTTTTTAAAATAATATCTAAACATTTGAAAAGTCAGTATTATTAACAGTAAATAATTAGTATTGAGCCAGAATTAACAAACACAATACACAGTGAACACCCCAGACACCAGTGATACATTTTTTTTAGTGAAACAGTTAAATTTCACAGAATTATTGTCACAGAATTAAATGACACAGAGTTATTGTCACAGAGTTATTTTCAGTTATTTTCACTATTATATTTAGTATAGTATAATTTTATTACCATACCTTCACGTACATTCGAGTGAAATTTGTTTACATTTTTTATTATTATTTTGTTTCAATCTTTTCAAATTTTCCCCTAGTTAGGCAAATTGTTGTGCATTTATTTTTTTTTAGAGAGTAGTTAGGAAAACCCCTTAAGTGATCATTCCATAATTAAGATCGGTCAAGCAGACCTAATTAGAACACATTAATAAGTACCTTCACATATGAGCGATTCAGACGGTGCGCTTTCTGACATCGAAAATTACCTACACCCATTTTTCCACCTACCCCGCGCCCTTCAAACATATTCCCAAACACACATTCAGATCATGTATGTCTCAGTCTCAAACCCCCGCCCCAGCATACATTAACTTAGGCAGATAGTAAACCTCCCATACTGTTTTAATTTTTAAGGGGACCATAGATAATCGTTTTGTTGAACCACGCGTAAGACCTTGGGTTGAGTCTTTAGAGCAAATTTCTTACGCGAAATATTACCGATGATGATATAAAAATTAGGAAGCAAAAAGATTTATTGACCCTAAAGAGGGAAATGCTCATGACACAGTCACTTACGTCCCATCAATTAGCGAAGCTACAACATGGGACGATTTTAAACAAAACTTTTAGAATTTTTTAAAGAAATAACCTTGCACAACCCTTAGCCACATTAGAAGCAGTCTTCCAAGCTAAATGGAAGAAAGAGGAACACGAGGATTTAAACAATTTTATTACACGTAACACAAACTTGTAGGAGAAGCCCTCCGGCCGCAGAAAATGCATGTGGCATAACTTTCACTTCGAAACAAAGAAACTAATAGTAGCCACAACCATTTACCAAAACCTACCCGGAGCACCTAAAAAAAGTTTCAGGAGTTTTAAATGTTGACAAACCTGTAGTGTAGCCATAAACAAAACACGGGAACATTACCCCGATTTAGCAAACCAAACTACCGAAAGGGTAGAGAAACCCCGTACATTACATTCAGCAGCAGCCACAACACCACAACAACAACAACAACCTATAAATCGAGGCAATGCAGGGAACACCCCAGAAACAAGCCCCCCAAACCCAGAATACACGCCCTCCTCCACAGTGTTTTAACTGCGATAGTTTGGGCATGATAAGTCAATGTAATTACCCTCGTATTGCTCCCACTGTCACGAACATGGTCATCGCCGTGGCGATCGCCAAAAGTGTGCTGATAAAGCCCCTGCAGGGTATAGACCCCACTTTCAGAAACCAAACCCCACGTTCCCAAAAATCCTCCAATCCCCAGAAACCAGTCCATTCCCAGCCTCAGTCGAACTACCAACCCAAAGATCACGACCACAGGGTCACACTCTTACCCCATGTATAAACCCCAATACAACCAGCAAGGTCTAGTTCGGTACGTAGAAGTACCCGGGAGGAATCATTTTCCCCAGAGAACAGTTTTCAAGAACACCCTCCAGCGTATGATATCCCGTAGAATATGACCAGGTCCTCCCATAGAAGACCATTCGAGCCCTTTTTTAGACCCTACATTGGAGGCAGCAGTTCAACCTCCTCCCTCCTAAATTACAGTAATGCCCAGATACGCACACAAACTCCCATCAGGATAATAGGTGCGGACCTCTAGATTTAATAATAAATTGTAGCACGATAACCAAGATTTAACTGCTCTCCTAGATACAGGAGCACACGCGACGTTAATTAAGAAACAATGCGTAGATGAATTACTAGAGAGTACAATTACAAATATGAACTTAAGGCACCATCCTGCCAACTCAGAGGAGTTACGGGCACACCCATACCCATACGGAGAAATTGAGTTATATTTAGAAGTTGGAAACGCGGTATACCCCGCGAAATGTTGTATAGTGGACACAGTCGCCACCTTTCAGACAGACATCCTACTAGGTATGGATTTTTTTAACCGGAATCAATGGGAGATTTACCCAGCCGGAAAGTTAGTAAAGTGTCGAAATAGGACACACCATCTCCGCGAGAATACAGACCTTAATGCTAATAGACTTAGTCAGTTCAGATTTCCGAAAGAAATAGGAAACCCCCTCTACTTGATAGCAGATCAAGTCGGGGTTGCATCCAGAGGGACAACCGCTCCAGAAATCAGACCCCAGGTAATCAGTTCCAGTTGTTGAATCCAGTTGGATCAACAGTCAGTTTCCAGTCAGTCAGTTTCCAGTCAGTCAGTTTCCAGTCAGTCAGTTTCCAGTCAGTCAGTCAGTCAGTTTCCAGTCAGTCAGTCAGTCAGTCAGTTTCCAGTCAGTCAGTCAGTCAGTTTCCAGTCAGTCAGTCAGTCAGTTTCCAGTCAGTCAGTCAGTTTCCAGTCAGTCAGTCAGTTTCCAGTCAGTCAGTCAGTTCCAGTCAGTCAGTTTTCCAGTCAGCCAGTTTCCAGTCAGCCAGTTCAGTCAGCCAGCTTCAGTTCAGCCAATAAGGCAAATTTTAGTCGCCGAACCAGAATCAGATTCACAATTTTTCATATGCCCTACCGAGCATATAACAGTAGCACCTTATGAGAAGATTTGTTTCCTAGCAAAAGTAGTTAACAGTCAAGGAAAATTATTAGAGTCAGAGCGTACTCTGATTACAGAGAAAAGTAATTTCAAAAGAGATGTTCTTATTGCCCAAGTCCTTAGTCAGAGTCAGAATTCAGCTATCCCTGTTGTTTGTTTAAACAAAGGAAAAAGCCTATAGAATTAACTTCAAATCAGAAAATAGGAACTGTTTCCACAGTAGAAATAGATTCAGATTTCCCCATCAGTACGATAAATCGTGTTTCCAGTTCCTTAGAATTAAACCTTCAATATTAAAAGAAGAATATAAGAAATGTCTGGAAGCACTCCCTTCAGGAGTCACCAGCTTTACAGGATCCCAAACTAATGGAATCACTTCTCGATTTCCTGATAAGAAATAGAGATGTGATTGCCCTAAAAGGAGATCCTCTGGGCCGAACTAATTTGGTCCCTTTTGAAATCAAGTTGGAACCCAATTCCAAACCCATTTTCATTCCTCCCTATCGGGTTCCACATTCCAGTTAGTCACTATTGAGGAACACATCAAGGACATGTTGGAGCAGGATGTCATTCAGCCTTCAGCTCCTATGATTCTCGTCTCCAAAAAGGACGGAACATCTCGCCCTTGTATAGATTTTAGACGCCTGAAAACATTACCATCCCAGACCGTTTCCCGATTCCAAACATGCAGGAAACAATTCTGAACGTAGGGAAAGCGAACTTTTTTCATCCCTCGATTTAGCATCAGGTTATTGGCAAATGGAGGTCAGTCCCGAATCTCGGGCATTGACTGCTTTCTCCACTAACCGAGGCCATTACGAATTCCAGGTTTTACCTTTCGGAGTCCGAAATGGGCCTGCTAATTTCTCTAGGTTGATGAATATAGTCCTTTCCGACCTATTAGGTGTCGAAGCTCTCGTTTATCTTGACGATATTATCGTCTTACAGTTCGGACATAAAAACACACTTTCAACGCCTTCATAATGTGCTATCACACTTGAGAAAAGCACACCTTAAACTGAAGCTTGCAAAGTGCAATTTTTTACAAGAATCCCTGGTATACCTAGGATTCCTACTCTCGTCCACAGGAATTAAACCTGATCCAGCCAAACTCGAAGCCCTGGAAAGGTACCCTGTACCCAAACCATCGACGACGCCCGTGCATTTATTGGTTTTGTCGGATTCTATCGGAACTTTATCCCCCAATTTTCGAATATTGCTAAACCCATTACTAATTTGTTCCAGAAAAATTCGAAATTTAACTGGGAATCCGATCACCAACATGCCTTTGAAACTTTAATTTAAACTAACCTGTCATCCCATTACAATATCCTGATTACACAAGACCCTTTCATAGCCACAGATGCTTCCTCCTATGGACTAGGAGCCGTCCTGTTACAGGACGTAGACGGTGTGGAATTACCCATTGCTTATGCCAGTCAACTTCTCTCTGCACCTCAACGGAATTATTCCACTACGGACCGAGAGGCCCTAGCGGTATATTGGGCTTTGAAAAAATTCCGAAATATCGTCTATGGCTACGATGTAACCATCAAGACTGATCATAAGCCACTCACGTACCTCTTCAAGGACAAGCTACTTGAAGGACGATTGAGTAGATGGGCTCTGTTGATTCAGGACTTTGCAGCAAAATCGTATACAAACCGGGAAAACTGCAAGTTATTCCAGACGGATTGTCGAGACTCAAGCCCGACGCCCAGTGAATAAAATAGGAATTCTTCCTGTGTTCGACTACGAGTGTCTGCAATACTCCCAACAACAGGACCAACACACCCAAAACCTTCGGGCGCGCCTGGAACAAAAGGAACCATCGAAGGTAAAAGAACAGTACAACCTCAAAGATGGGCTCGTACATTTCAGGAACGAAGATGGAAACGACCTCGTGGAGATACCAAAGGATCTCGTCGATATAGCCATTGGACTTTGTCACGACTCACCTTTGTATGGACACATGGGGCCGGATCGCACCATCAAGTCTTTTGGAGCGATACCATTTTCCCGAGATGAACAGAAAGGTACATGAATACATCGCCGAATGTCCGTCGTGTTTAAAGCATAAGGGCAACGTACCATCCACAGCTCCATGCATAAATATCCAGTATGCCAAAGGCCCTGGCAAAGAACTGGAATGGATATACTGGGACCATTTCCCAAAACATCAAAGGGAAACAGTACATCATTGTGTTTACGGACCACTTCTCGCGTTACAGCGAAGTAGCCGCCATTCCAGACCAGACCTCGGAAACTGTGGCAAGAGCCCTAGTGGAACGCGTCATCCAAATCATACCACTCCTTCCATCCTAATCTCGGATAACGCCTTAGTTTCACTTCCAAACTGTTCGAGTCACTCTGTAACATGTGTAAAATTAAAAAAACACATTGTGGCATACCATCCGCAGGCACGGAAGATCTTAGAAGCCCTTCGCCACGTTGTCGATGCATCCTCCCGGACATGGGATGATTCCCTTCCCATGGTACAAACAGCCATCAAGAATGGCTATAATGTGTCCATCGGGGACACCCCTCATTTCGTCCTCTATCACTAAGACAAACGTCTACCTTTTGATTTGCCCGACCAAATCGACTCGGCAGTTCTAACATCTTCCGAGATGGCAGAAGCAAATCAGCAACTAGCTGAACGATCTTTCAAGATTTTTGACATAATCCGCTATGCCCTAGACCAACGAAACCAACAGATGGAGCAAGAGCAACATAGGCGTCATCCCTGTCAACGGACTATAATCGTCGGTATGCGATGTTATCTGAAGAGCGTGAAACCACTAGGTGCTCATCGAAAATTATACCCAAAATGGGATGGCCTATATAGGATTATGAAAAACCTCGGAAAAAATCGTTATGAAATCCTCGACCTCCGGGATCATTCCAAACTAAAGATCATTCACGCTGACAATTTGAAGATAGCTGCCGAGCAGCACCTTCCCAAAAAACAGCTGCCAGGCGTTCGAGTCGCCTATCCTTCGAAAGGTCAAGGTATTAACAAATCGAGCAGGGATCAAAGAACTGAAGTGGTCACCGCGGGAACCACTACCCATGACGAAGATTGGTACCTCGTAATACCACCAGTACTCGAGCCGATCTCTGAACAAGAGGAGGCCCTAGAACCAAGAGTCCCATCGGACCCAGACCCTGGAGAAACTCCTTCGAGAGGATCACTCAGTGGAACTCCTCCAACTCCACCAACTCCTCCATCTCCTCCAACTCCACCATCTCCTCCAACTCCACCATCTCCTCCATCTCCTCCAACTCCACCATCTCCTCCAACTCCACCATCTCCTCCAACTCCACCATCTCCTCCAACTCCACCATCTCCTCCAACTCCACCATCTCCTCGGTCAGCACCCTGACCGCTTGATGATCGACGCACGAACCCTACATACCGCCCGCCAATGCATCAACCACGTGAACTAGAACCTTCACATAAGAAACGAACCCGCTCAGAATCCGAGCTTAACGGTCGACCCCCATTGCTACCAAAACGAGGCCGACCCCTTCATCCCCAAACACAAGTATCCACACGACCACCCCCAGCTCCGTATAACCTAAGGCGTAGAAATGAATAAAATCGTGCCCCTTATAAATTTCCAAATTATTTACTCTTGTCGCCCTAGCATTAAAATTTCGACCGGAGTTGTCATAGAAAAGCTTGCAGAAGGTAAATTCCTGAAAGGGCACGCGGACCTTTTTATCAATTTGCAACCCCCTGCTAGAATCAAAATCAATCTCCTTCAGATACAAACCCAATTAAAAACGTTTGAAAGTAAAGTTCAGGATTCTTTCCAGGGAAAAGATCTGATTAGTCGCGTTCTGTTAGAAAATACCTTCGAAAATATTCGAACCACAACACGCGCCCTATCAGAAATATTGGCACTACCATGGATACAAACGGAAACTCATAACTCGGAAAAAATTAATCAAAGAAATAAAAGGGGACTAATAGTTATAGGAGGAAAAATATTCAAGGGTTTATTCGGATTAGCAACCGAAGAAGATATTAAGAGAGTTGAACTCAAATTGAATCTCTTCGCGCGAAATCAGCAATACGATGACACATGTTAGAACAAACCATTAGGTCACTACACGAAAGCAATCGCTTCCTCCACGCCCTTTCGGACAGATTCACATACCTTGAATCCCTGTTAGCTCAATATAAAGAACACAAAAGATACCTAGAATTAATAGAGATAATTAACATACAAGTAACCTTAATCGATAAGTATTTACAACAAATAACTAGGATTCATTCCAAGGTTTTGCGTGCAACCCAGCTAGCCCATGGGAAAATCACTCTTTCCACCCTAATACCATGGGAAACACTTCATTCCTTGATTCACACCGCCCAGACACAATTAAAATTATCACCCATATTCCCACTTAACCATACTAATTACCCCCAATTTCTAGAATACACCTGGACTGTACATAGACCACGCCCCTACACATACCTCATAATTGAACCATTTTTCGATGTCCTCACTTATGACGAATATAAATTTCACCCTTTCCCAACACCCTACCAAAACAACTCTAATGTCTATCGATTGTATTTACCTACCGTACCACCTTACCTTTTCCTCACCAAAGATCTGTCAGCCTATTCTATGATGTCAGATAGCAACGTCCGGCATTGCCGATTCCCGCAAACAAATAAACAACTCGTTTGCCCTCCACTCAAACCAGTCATTCTTCCAACTACTATGTCTTGCTTTATCGACTTAATTCGTGACCGGCATGCCCCGGTATGTTCATTTACAAAATTTCATTCCTCTAAAACCGTCCAACTACGAATTGGACCAGACATCTGGGTTTCTTTCGCGAACAGGACTACCGCTACTCTCGAGTGTCCGTCAAATTATTCCCTCATCACATCACAATCCCTACGGTTATTCGGCTACCAATGGGTTGCTCCTTGCGTTCAAAAACCTTCCAAATATACAACCCGTACAAGGTTACTATTAATAACTCATACCACTTCCCGTCGCAAAATAAATTTAAACCCGTCATAGAGATCTTAAATCTCCATGAAACCTGTAACCATCCTACCCGAGCTACATGCCCCTGAATGGAATGATCAATTAAGTCGGTTTAAAATTTCGGATGATAACCAAAATAACCTCTTGCAAATACTACAACCTGTAACAATTTTTTCAACATCTGCCGTTAGTATCATTATTGTATGTGCTTTTATCCTCGGTATATTTGTGATAAAAAGATGGTTCTTGAAACAAGAAACACCGAACCACATGAAACTATTTATGCATGACCAAGAGTGCGTACCCAGACCACGTGAACTAGACTTAGCCACCCCGGCTAATGTTGTGTATATAAATCTGTATTATAAAACCAATGGTTATCACCTAGTTAGCATTAGTTAGGATGTTATATTATCATAGTAATATCATTCTAGAGGGGAGAGCCCTGTAAAAATGAATAATTCCTGTATGATCTTATATTCAATTATTAATTTTTACATAGGAAGTTATTTGTTGTTCAATTCATACTCATATGTACGTACGTCCACATGTATTCTTTTCATTTAATTTTCTTTAAAGTTAATTAATTCTCGCAAACTCAAACATTGATACGAAGTGTTGGAATTCTGTTAATCATCGCGGAAGCAAAATAACTTCTGAAATAAAAACAAATCTCTCGCCCTAATGCCAATTTATAACGTTATATATATATATATATATATATATATATCGTAAAGAACGACGCTTGTATAGGAGAACATTCCGCGCAAGATGAGAAGAGAGAACGAACAAATGAAAAAATGAGGTAACCACCCGGGAATCGAACCCGGGATCTTCCGATTGCCGGTCAGATATGATAACCATTACACCACGGGCTTCACTCGAACAAATGCCGTAATTCTTCTACATACGCGCAGAAACCATTTCATTTTTCATTTGTTCGTTCTCTCTTCTCATCTTGCGCGGAATGTTCTCCTATACAACCGTCGTTCTTTACGTTATTTATACTGCGTGTTCTTTGCAGTTGAAATGTGTATATATATATATATATATATATATATATATATATATATATATATATATATATATACTATAATTGATGATAAAAATTTATAATGTAATTAATCTACTTAAGCGATAGTAATCTAATATCTTGTACTTAATAATGTAATTAATGACATAGAAAATGTACTTCAATAGAATTGTAATTAACCATAATGATATAATATGATGGAATTAATGTATGTATAATCATAGTTATAATAGACCAAAATTAAAATGTATCCCGATATTATGTCGCCATGTAGGAATATGCATTCAGCAGTATTGTTATTTTTCTTTTTCTTTTTTGTTCATTGGAATAAATTTTGGAGTTGCTTCCTGTTTGCCAAAATAATTGGTAACTGATTCTTCTCAACATTTTTAATCATTTTTTTTAGACTTAATTTTTGCCCCTATGCATATCTTAATATAAGAATGCATGATTCAATTTCCGTTTCAATTAACTCGACGAATCAGGAAAATCAACAAATCTAAAAATATGCGGGTTAAGCTAAAAATATGACTTCCTCTTCCTATATTCTGTTTATCTGTTTAATCCATTTGTCATAACAAAAATTTACTTTATTTTCAAGCATTGTGTAAAAATAATACAGCCTTTTCAACACTTACTAATGATGATGTTAGTAAAATCGGGGTATATAAACCTCAGAAATATCCTTCATATTCATTCAGAAACTAATTCAGAGGCTGAGCACTACCTGTACCTTTAGCAGTAAATTACAGTAAAAGATAGTCTTTATCTTATCCTTCGAGCCTTGCTCTCTTCAGAAGAACTTAGTCATTAAACTTTCCGGATCAGCTACAAGAAGAATCTGGGAATCTTCAGAGAATTTAGTAAGCCTCCCTGAATCCTCCGAGCCACTATAGAAGAACTCGGTGAGTAATATAGAAGAAAACTACTGTAAGTAACACATCCGTTGCTACCACCCACCTAGGACCCCCGTCGACTTCGAACCAACCCGAGCCATAGACGGAGGGGTTAACATATATATTTCTTACATAGGTTCTTATATATATTTCTTATATATCTTATATATTTCTTATATATTCTTATATTTCTTTATATATCATTTAGGCATCATTTTGTAATTTTTTTTTCCCAATTTATATTTATTTGTATTTTTTTATTCTTTTGTGACCTGTGTATCATTCAGACAATAACTATAAAAACCTTTGGTAATTTTTCCTTTAAAAATTTGCATGCTTCTCTTACAATTTATTTTTCAATTTATTTTTTTTTTTTTTTTTAGGTTTATTTCTTTATTTTATTTCTTTGTGACATATATATCATTTCGGCATCATCTATTAAATTGAATGTAAACTATCTAATTGAGCTTGAATTTGTATGCTCCGCTTACAATTTTTGTTTTTATCTGTGTTTATTTCTTTATGTTTATTTCGTTTGTGACCTATATATCATTTAGGCATCATTTTGTAATTTTTTATTTATTTTTGTTTCCAATTTATATTTATTTTTACTTCTTTATTCTTTTGTGATCTATCTATCATTCAGACAATAACTATAAAAAATTGGCTGTAAACAAGCCATTTGAGCTTATGTTGAATTTCGGGCAAAGTGCTAAAATTGTTGGTTTTCCTTACAAATGTGTATGCTCCTCCCACAATTTTTATTTCTATATGTACTATATATATATATATATATATATATATATATATATATATATATATATATATTTGTAACCTATATATAGTCTTGAACTCTCTACTCACTTCAGTGCTCCTGAGGATGTGATTAGACGAAAGCGCTTGAGCACCACTCTGTGTTTCTTTTCCTTCGTGGTTTTATTCTCATACATATATATACCGGGTGTCCGAGAATTATCTGTACAATTTTTGGCTGTTATTAAAAGTCAACCATGAAGTGTAGAAATTCCAGTTTGTCCCATTTTACAGAGAATCTCATTAAGTTTTTTCTGATACCACGTTTTGACAAGTTTTTTAGAAATGTACGCGGGTGATAGACATTGATGATTTAAAAGCAAGAATCACAGCTGCTATTGAGCGAATTGACGTGGATATGCTGCAGCGTACATGGCAACATTTGGAGTATCGATTGGATGTTTTGCGAATCACTAATGGTGCACATATCGAATGTTTGTAACAACGTTACTTTAATAAAAGAAACTTTTGAAAATACAGATTCTAAATAATCTTGTTTAAGAATTTTACGTGTGTTATCAAGAATTTTATTAAAAGATGAAATTGTACAGATAATGTTCGGACACACTGGAATTTCTAAAAACTTGTCAAAACGTGGTATCAGAAAAATCTTAATGAGATTCTCTGTAAAATGGGACAACACTGGAATTTCTACACTTCATGGTTGACTTTTAATAACAGCCAAAAATTGTACAGATAATTCTCGGACACCCTGTATTATATATATTAACGTACGGCCACATACGCAGTGTCCTCCTTTTTAAGTGACCACGCTGAACCCACCCCTTCTTAACTAGAAGGTGAGGGCACTTGTCAGTTGTCACTACCCTACGACGGGATAAAAAGCCCAGTACAATCTCTCATACGTTTAACCAAGGAAACACAAATGGGCACTCGAAACGTGTTTTCTGTTAGGTCACTGAATAGTGAGGTACTCGCTAATCTAGTCTAGCCTAACCTAATCTAACCTTAACTAATCAGGCCCAACATATTTCTAACAGTAAAAATGTTTAGATTTTTTATTTGTTTTTTAATGTTCCGAAGCACCAAAAGTGTTACCTCGCATAAAATTTACCCCCATTACGTCTATGAATTATGTCGCACTCTACTTCACTAATGCCCAGTTGCCTGCGCGCGCGCACATACATTTTTTGCAAATAATAATGTTTGAGATTGTTTAACCTTAACGGCAAAGCTCATCATATGAAGATGGGACCTCTGTTTTACGTGGGATCCAAACCACGGGTCGTTACATCATTTGAACGCAGAGGAGGATCTCTCATCTAACTATTCGTACTAAACAGACCCAACGTCGCTAACAAAACGGGACGCTTTTCGCAAATATTGTTATAGTATCACTTAGTCTAATCTAGGATCAAATGTAGAATTCGGACCCCAGCCTTCTTTAGTTAGCTTTATAAGGCTAACTAACGAAAATATCACAACCTAACCTAACCAATCGTTAGGTTAACTGTACGCCCTTGACGATTGGTTAGGTTAGGTCATGATATTTTCGTTAGTTAGCCTTATAAAGCTAACTAAAGAAGGCTGGGGTCCGAATTCTACATTTGATCCCTAATCTAAGTTATAAACGTGGAATTGATAATAAATTATTAATATTTTCATCCTTTTTAGGAAAGAAGGAAAAACTCTAAGTAAATGTGAACAGTTTACAGAGTCCTCTTCGGTACAGGAATCTCAAACAAATATATCCCGAAATATTACAGGTATATATGAATATCTACATACGAGTAGATCATAAAGATCTAAATATTGATGTTTATTGTAAAGATTTCTAAATACAGTAAAACCTTTGTTATCCGGCAAGCTCGGGGATTAAGCCATTCCGGTTGTCTAAATTTTCCGGTTATCTGAGGGTACCATTAACCTAGGAAAAACTAATGGACAATAATAGTAAAACTCAAATTTTGGCTATACTGCACTGTACACGAATGTAAACTATATTGTATCCAACATAAACACTATGCTAAGCATGTATGGGACAATTGAAACAGTAAAATTTAGGGGTCTTTTCGGTTTTAGGTCCGGCATTGGATTTTTTCCATGTTTTTGGTATAGACGTAGATGTTTACGCTGATTCCATTTCTGCAATCCATTTCTTGGAGAAATAAACACGAAAAAAGTTATGGCCCAAAACTTGTATTCAAATATCCACCTATACTTAACCTACCCTACCCTACCCTAAACTACTTCTGTTTGTATATTCATATGTTTTTTCATAACAAAACAGTGAACCACAGCGAAAACTTCGTGGACTCTTCAACTGGAGCACACACGCAACAGATAGAGTCGACGTGGAACCTACTCAAACGCGGTAACAAGCGCCGGTGTGGTACGCACCGTTCCATGATCGACTCGTATCTTTGCGAATTTCTCTGGCGTCGCCGACACGCAGGCAAAGATCTAGTGCGCCAAATGCTGAACGATATTGCGTAGTTTGGCAAGTATAAAACTTTGGTTTGTGTTCCGTTCTGTGTTCTGGAAACCTGTAAACGTAATAAACTTGCACATAACTTTTTTTCGTGTTTATTTCTCCAAGAACGGATTGCGGAAATAGAATCAGCGTAAAAATCTACGTCCATACAAAAAATATGAAAAAAATCCAATGCCGGACCTAATACCGAAAAGAGCTTTCTGGTTTCTAGATTGGTGAATTGTATTGGCCTAATATGAAATTTGCCGGTTTCTAAAGTTTTCCAGATAGTTGATTGCCAGATAGCGCAGGTTTTACTGTATATACATCCATAAATAAATAAAGAACCAGACAAGATTTCAGCCCTCTCATTGACAGAGCTTAGTAGTACTATCCGTATCGCAAAGGTTGAGTGCAATTCAATGCAACATTGCAACATTATACGCACCATTGCAGATTGCAACAGTGCATGCAACATGAATGTTTTTGAACCCCCCTCAAATTATATACAGATGTATACACCTGTGAACTCCAAGGGTAACCTAACCTACAGGGTGTCGCGAAAGTCTTGTTACACCTATGTATAATCTCGGAATATTAAATGATGTTTGGTTCCAACAGGATGGAGCACCTCCCGACTATTCCTTGAGGGTTCGTGAATATTTAAATGAGGTGTTTCTGATCGATGGATTGTGACATTAAAATGCAACATTAAAATGGCCTCCGAGAAACCCAGATCTCTCGAGTTGTGACAATGCATTATGTGGATTTATAAAGGAAAAGGTTTCTCAAAAACGTTATGATTATCCTTTAGTCCGTCAGTGGAATCATAACGTTTTTGAGAAACCTTTTCCTTTATAAATCCACATAATGCATTGCAGCTCCACTTATAAAGCTGGATAGGCCTACCTCATAATGCCTATAGCAAAGAGGATGGTGGTGCTACTGTAGTTTGCGGTCTACCGTTAAGTTTCTACTGTAGTATGCGGTCTACCGTTAAGTTTCTACTGTAGTATGCGGTCTACCGTTCAAAATATTTAAAAGGAATTGAAAATGAATTGAAAGGAATTATAATTTAATTTACACAATTAAGGAATTATTAAAGAAGTTAAACATACTACTACCGCATACTTAACGGTAGACCGCATACTACAGTACGCCCTTGATGATTGGTTAGGTTAAGTCGTGATATTTTCGTTAGTTTTAACGAAAATATCACGACTTAACCTAACCAATCGTCAAGGGCGTACAATTAACCTAATAATAAAATAATAAGAAGATAAGAAGCTATAATTAAAAGGTAGACCGCCGAATCGTAGGTAGACCGCATACTACAGTAGCACCGAGGATGGTTTAGTTTACACTTTCCCCTTTAAAACCTACCTAAATACTTTCTTATTATGACAGTTCAACGCTTAGCCACATTTTTATACATTATTATAATAATATATATATATTATATATATATATATATATATATATATATATATATATATAGTACTGTAGCTAGCTATAAAATTTTGTAACTTATGTTACCCAAGGAGCTAAATACCTTCTCAATGATGTTTAATATACAACTTAAGAAAATAGTTAACTCATTGCATTATAAATTGAGTGGGTACTGTTATTGGGGTATAACTTGTTTTGTGTCTTTTTTTTTTAATTCTTTGAAGCATTTAATAAAAGTCTCCTATACAGGTGTGTTAATATCTGCTAAGGAGTATGTAGTAACATTGTATTTAAATATATTGATTTGTAGGCCTACTCACCATAGACATGCTTCAAGTTGTACAATGTAGAACTATCAGTCTTAAACCTAACCTGAGGAGAGTGGGAAAGAATTAAAGAACTGTTTAGTTTTGAGATACAGAGTTTGATGGGAGAGTTTCAGTAAGGAAATTATAGACTGAAAATATAAATTATAGGAAGTCCTAAAAGCATTAATTTTCTAGTTTAAGGTTAATTTTATTGGAATTTGGCTTCTAACCAACTTCAGTCCCCACAAAAAATGTCCTGTTTCGCATTATTCCCCCTGTTTTGACGTAATACAAGCCATTGACTTGGCTCACCTGTCATTTCCTTATGAAAGGGGGATAGCCTATTGGCTATCTATAATAATAAAAGGACGTGTGTGTCTGTGTCTGTTCCAGCCATAGGTCGAAAATGGAAGCAATTTTGAAAGCCTGCTAATTAAAAACTGATAGATTTATATGTGTACTGAATATATTGTATCCAGTTATCTGAATAGTTTGCAGTCCTCTACCAATCTGCATAATAATTACGGCACGCTGTTGAAAGCTGTGCAGTGGTAAATTTAGCTCTTTATTAAATTATTTAAAAGGAACACCACTTGTTGAAGGGTTAGTAGAAAGAGAATTAGAAAAATAAAAACTAACGCGCCAATCATTTCAAAAGAGCTTTTTATGGAAGAGGAATTAGTTAGGTTAGGTACATGAGCTGTACCCTTAAACAATAGTCTGCTTACGTGCTACAAACGATGCTATTCGAATCGTTTGCGCTTCTCGGACGAGTGCCTCTCTCGGGTTCAGGGATTCAGGGATTTGTGGTGCCAATTCCTGCAGGGACTGGCTCGAAAATACACTGTCATTGTCCACGCGCCTCATTAAATATACACACGCATCAGCTCTGAAATAATAACGTATATCTCGAGAATGGGTTATATATATATATAACCCAAACTGAAATAAATACATGAATCCTTGTTCAGAATGTTATAATAATGTTATAATATTTCAGACCAACAACGACCCTAGGATCCACTCATGACTGGTCTACCTAACTGTGGTCGTAGTTGTGTATTGCGCACGTCAGTAGTATAGCCGCAAAAGGTTAGAGTGCAGGAATGTTGCAAGTGATTACGTAATGTTGCAAAGGGGTTGTTACAAAGGGGGGTGGGGTTGTTGCAAAGGGGGGTGGGTGTTGTTGCAAAGGGGGGTGTTGCAAAAAAAAAAAAGTACTGGCCTTTGTTGCCAATCGGGGTTGCAAGGGGCATGCAACTTGGAGGCGGAGTTCTCCCCCAAGCTATTCCCCCCAAAGGGCCAGAAAGGAGAGAAAGGAGGAGAGGTGTTCACCTGGCAGGAGCCAAGTGCATATTAAGACTTCAGCCGTGTAGGCGTTGTTTTATAGGCTCCTAATCAGCCAGTTGGCTGAGCCAAGGGGGGAGGGGTACACCTGAAGGAGAGAGAGAGAGAGAGAGAGAGAGAGAGAGAGAGAGAGAGAGAGAGAGAGTAGTTGCCTTTGATTGCAAGGCATGCAACTTGGAGGCGGAGTTCTCCCCCAAGCTATTTTCGTTTACCTAACCTAAGAGGCCTCTAAGGGGTTTTCCCAAAGGGCTGGGAGCCGAGCTTGTAATGACTCCGTCAGTCGTCTCTCGGTCTTTTATAAACCTCTATTCTGGCTGAGTTGCCAGATAGCGCCATGTATTCAGTTGCCAGATAGCGCCATGTATTCCAGATAGCAAAGCCATATATTAATCATCCATTTAAATAGTGTACCACAATATATATATATATGACGGTAGATGAATCCAATTAAATTCTGTTTATTAAATAAATAATTTTTACACACTTAATTTTTATTATAAATATTTAAGTCACGAATAACGAAACGAAATTAAAATTTACGAAACACACGAGCCTCATTCCCCCCAATCCCCTGCGAAGAAAATTGAAAAAAAACGAAATCTAAAGCAATTAATCAATTGAAATTAACCAAAACACAATCCGCTATAACGGGGTCGGACGACTAATGACATCTTTATATTTTCGAAGAACACCTGCTGGTTGAGAGACCTTCCCCCAATCCCTGATAAGTCTCCCTTCACTCCAAATGAAAAGAAAATTTACGGAAAAATCAAAACACACGATTGTCATTCCCCAAACCCGTGTGTATATATATATATATATATATATATATATATACATATATATAATAATAAACGAATAAACAACTCGTGCACACACACACACACACGCACACGAGGAAAGGCAGAAACTAGGTCATTTCGAATCGTCTCCCTAGAGACCTTTTTCTGACCGAGAGTCAACATTTCTTCGTCTACTTGAACAAAAACCACCTTTCACAACAATTCTTATTATTATCATTATTATTATTATTTCTACAATGAAAATATTTTATATTTACGCGTAATTTGTATGGTGTCATATTCTTATAACTACATCTTAACTGCTTAAATCTTTGATTTTTAATATTTAGTGTAAGAAGTGAAAATTTAGCACAATTCATACTAGAACTCGATTGCTCACTATTTCATCGAGATAATTAAAGCTCATATACAGGACCTGCATTGTCTATAAGATCTGCGGGAAACTCTGAGTAAATGGAAATATTATTTTCTCGAAAACTATGGGTGATAGAAAAATTCTGAAACCATATTTGGAATCAGTATCAAACGTTCTATAAGAAACACCAAATAATTTTCAAGAAATGTTGTTCCCTAGTGAAATTTCTCGCCGAATTGGAAAGGTTTTCACTCCACCTTAGACCCACAGTTTAACGTGGAAACCGAATGCTCTTTTAAAAATATAATTAGGATATATTTCTTTATTATAAAGTCCTCTCGATTACATTAGTGACATGATCCGGGAATAGTGGGGGAAAAATATTGACATGGTAAAGACAGCAAGGAGTAATACGAGCATTAAATCTATTGGAGAAAATATAAAGATGCCATTACTCGTCCGGGCCCGTTATAGCGGATTGGTACACGTCATAGCTCCACCCAGCTACACTGGTAGCCAATCACTACGAACATCTGGTCTTTTGGGGCGGAGCTTGGCGATTGTGCATATAAAAGGGGATATTTTTCAGTTGGGAGTAACAGTAGCTATTTTCGCGTCAGTGAATAATCATTCCCTCCACCATGGACCTGTACGTCTCCCCGGATTTGTATGAAGAAAGTGACACTGCAGCATTAACGGCAATTAGTCTTTTTAACGCGATTGACCGTGATGAATTATTTCCAACGCAAACCGTTGAAGATATTTGCAGTGACGCTCCTTACAATCCGACGCAAGGGACTACCATAGAAATGTAAGTGACTATAATTCGATTTATATATATGGAGAGTTGTAGTATCTCGTCAAATACTTCATTTAGATACTAGCCAAAAATCGAAATTTTTTTATGGCAATCAATGTTATTTGGTTTTACCTCATACCCATTATGCTAAAATCGAAATTTTTTATGGTAATCAATGTTATTCCTCTTAAATGAACCAAAGATATCTTCACATAATGGGGATCTGTCTGTATACTCTGTATATGTTTTAAAAGAATGAACATTATTCCTTTAAGGTCCGATGAGGATTTGACACGTGTTATACAATCTTTTGAAGAATCTCGTGTCATGAACACGGAGGATATACTGATCAGTCAGCAATGTCACACCGAAATAATGTGTTTTTCGATCTTTTTAGGGTAAGAAGACAATATATTTTCATAAATTTATTAAATGAAAGAAATCAGTACAATAACCAACTACAGAATATACCGTTACAAATATACGAACAAAAACATTATACTGTACTATACAACGAGTACGTACAATTGGAAAACGGATTTTTATCTGTCTGCATACCATTTCATCGATTCGGCGAGTGTGACACGGGTCAAATAAATTTTAAAAATGTATAAATTCTTTATCACATGACATATGCGTGAGAAATAGACGCAGTACATTCCGCAAACATTACTAAAATATCCTTGTATACGAAATGGGTTCCATACAACTTCGGGAATATGTAACTGAGCGAGAAATTTTACAATAATAGGGTCACTCCAGGGTTGAGTACCGAGTGAATCAAAATAGTACAGGCGCTGTCTATTTTTAAAATAGACAGCGATCCAGTGAATCCCTTCATTACCGATGACATCTGTGTTCACAATAAGACTACCGCATTCTCGCGTAAAAATAGACAGCGATCCAGTGAATCCCTTCATTACCGATGACATCTGTGTTCACAATAAGACTACCGCATTCTCGCGTACTTGGCAAACTCAATGTTTCATTCTTCGCAAACACGCCGATAAATTTGGAACGTGTGACTTGTTCCATTACTTTCTGAAGTGTATTAGCATCCATTTTAAAAGTCAGTGATAACGCTTCTAAATCTATCTACTTCTATTAGGGCTTGCGATTCGAGATATACTAGTACACTAATAGGAGCGTCTATAGGCTTGGCGAATTCCAGCCGCACTATGTTTCCGCTCTGCTGTGGGGTTAAATGGGTATTTACGCTAGCAGATAAGTCAGGTGTAATGTCAAACGGATAAAGGTTAAATTGATCAATGAATTCTTCCTGCGTTAACCCATTACCAAGCTCATCACAATCACCTGCAATATGGGTCAGATTACTATAGGCTCTGGCACAAAGAGGTAACACAGCGTCTGATGAATAGTCCGTACCCATTGTTCCACCCAAAGCAGTGCCATTAACGTATATAGTTATATTTTTAAGTCCGAAATTCTCGAATTTAAAGGCACTCTTTTTATATTTTCCATTCACCGAAGCATGGTCCTGCATGCCGATTAATATCCTTTTAGGAAGATTTCCCAGGGCAATGTTTTCTATCTGCTTCGATGCCAACCCTGCAGGAACCGTATATAGTTTGATTTGCACTCTGTTAATAGGATATTTCACTGTAGCGTTTAGTAAATTTTTCTCAATTTCTAGTTGTTTTGGCGAACTTAATTTCACTCGCCGTACGCGGAGGTATGTGTCCATAATGTGAACCACAACAGGCTTTGCACCCTCCTCTTGATCAGCATCCAGATTTAAGCAGATGTCAGGACTCATGCGGGTGAGCTTTATTTTCATATCCACCCCGTTGACAAGCAACTTCTCCTGGAAAGTGAAATCTGTGTGCAACCGTCCAAAACACTCGTATATTTTCTTTTTAGATAGGTGTTGAAGCTTTCTGGGTACCCTAGCCATTTCACCAGGTACAGTTTTCTCTTTCCTGAACCTTTGCTTCCTAAAATTTTTCAATTTTAAACACATTTTTTCCTAAATTAAACGCAACTTTCTGCAATTCCTCGCGGTAAAAGCTTCCTGAGATTTCTTCACCATTCAAATCTATCATCAATGTAATACATCATTATCTCACCTTTAGGTCTCATAGCCCTAACTTTAAAAATCTCGCGTGTCCATCCTTGCTCAAAACCCTTTGCGAATTTGTTCCCCGAACGCGACAGCCTTACATAATCATTGATTTTGAAGCGCGCAGTGTGTGGTGGTGGTGGTGATCCATCTCTTCTCGGGAGCGTACCTCTTTCTAAAACTTCGTTAGGTGTTGTCCCAATCGTGCGATGGTGTGAGCGGTTGTAGGATGATGCCAATGATTCCAGAATGTCTAGAAATCTGTGTGTGTTTTTATGTGTAAAATAACGGTGCATGCGTTCCTTTATGGTGCGCTGAACTCTTTCAGCTAAAGAAGCCTTATGTATAGAATTGGTTGTGTAATAGCTGATATTAAACTCTGTCAACATGTTCTGAAAAGCACGGCCTATAAATTCCTTCCCCATATCCGTACAAAAATAGCCAGGAACCCTGTTTTCTTTTAACATTAGCGTTTTGGTGGCTTTAGCTACTGTTTCAGGTGATTTATTTTTCAGAGGAACTAGCCACAGATATCTAGAGAGTACGTCTATTATGAATAGAATGTAGCGGTAACCATCGTTATACACAGAATATCTTTGCATGTCTGTTAAATCTGCTTGCCAATAGAATCAATCGAGGAAGCCGTTGTCTTGGCTGTTTTAAACCTTTTTCTCACAGGCTTATGAAGCGTATAAGCGTCCTGCTCCCTCAGAAATCTTTCAACATCTTTTTTTCCTACTCCGTAAACACTTCTGTACAGTCTATCTACGCCGCCGTAAGAGGATGGGTTAGAAATGTCATAATAGCGTTTAGTTAATACGTTAGCCATTTGCGTATTTTAGAGGCACGTGGGTAGGGTTGGTTTAACCTCTTCTTGCTCCTCTTCAAAGGTGTTACCGTCGGGGGTGACGGCTCCTTCAACTGTGTCACATGCATTGCATGTTCCAAGTCTTTTAACCTGTTCAGATTTCCTATCAACGTTTTAGGGACATTTATTTGTTGTAGTCTTGCTTTAATATGCTTCCATCCTGATGGTGATGGCCTATCCCACTTTCTCACCAGATCATGGACAATGTCTACGATATTCGATCCCTGTACCTTTGATCCTTCCACAATGAGCTCGCCTGTATCGGTCCATTGTATGGCTGGATCCTCATTCAATAGATTATAAAGACTTAAGCCTTTACTCATCAATGTATGTGGGAGGGTGCTTTTTAATACGTGTTCGATATGTTGTGTGGCTAATCTTTTTGGTTGGTCAGCTGTATCGTCGGGCACAGATCCTATGTCTCCATGTCCATCGTCCCCGTGCTGTGCCTAATAACCACTGGAATCTCTGTAGGGCTCTTATAATTTTCGTACTCGTGAAGAAATTTCTGCAGAGCTTCTTGGTATAAGATTCTTTTCTCATCAGGTGTTTTTTCACTGTTTAATAGGGCCAGCAATTCGCTTTCCATTCTTTTAAGTCTGGTTTTACGGGGATCTAGATCCGTGCCTGGATTCCTTTGCAGTGAAGCGTACACCTCGTGGGGAATCACTACCACTTTCTTCATTATATTAATCTAGTCAGTAAAGGACCCAAAACTGAATTGAGCGCGGGCTACGCCGGGTTGTACAGCGTATTGTAGAGTTTGCTCTTCAGAACCGCGACGAGCGTGAAGTCAGGACGAGTCTGTCCTTTGGATTCGGGTCAGATGACGGTGATGTAGACGATTATTGGGTGATAGTGCCATTTAGACGTTTGGCGGCTGAAGATGTAGAATATATATTAGGCCGTATAATGCAAGCCGCCCAAAGTAGTATAGCCTTCAATATGGACAACTTCACGGTAAATATTGACCGTGTATTCCGTGTTGCGGGTCATAGTGCCATACCGTATACTCTTAACTCCAATTCTCCGATTATTTACCGAAAGCATATAAACGTCGATCGTGGTTGCGGCTTTATAGCAGTACTCTTAGCACGTATGTTTACTGTACAAAATACACAGGCCCCAAAAATTTGGTTGCCTACGGTCGTGGAGCGTGCCCGTAAACTAGCTGTAGACTGTGAACTTGAATTTGACTGTAATATGGGTCCTGAAGAGCTGAGAAGGGTAGAACAGGAAATGAATGTCCGTATAGTTGTATTTGGGCTGGATGATCGTCGTAGGACTGTGTATGTTTTAAAAAGCTGTGTGAGAGATCGTACAAGACCCCTACTTATTTTAGGATTGTCAGGGACAACGTATCTCCCCATCCGTAATATAAGGTGGCTTTACGCGAGTTATGACAAAAGTCGAAAATATGGGAGACATCATGATTTGTGTAAGGGGTGCCTCGAGTTTGCGGATAATATTGTGAGACATTGTAAAGAATGTCACATGGTATGTGAGCAGTGTAAAAGCACCAAATGTGAAAGCCGTGTAGTTGATGCTGAGAAGAGAGACTGTGATGTGTGTAGACGCACATTTTTCAATAATAGCTGTTTTGATTTCCATAAATCAATTGGCACGTGCAGGAAAATGAGAATCTGTGAATGTGGTATGTTTCACACAATGGATAATTGGGGAAAATTTAAGCACAAGTGTGACGTAATTCACTGTCCTACATGCCAGGAGGAATATAAGGCGGATGGAGTAAAGCATGTATGTTATATGAAAGATGCTAAGCCTAAAAATAACCCTTGTATAACTGTATACTACGATATAGAAACATATACGAACGCTGAAACCAAAGAGGTAATTCCACATTTACTTGTGACCCAGACCATCTGTGATGAGTGTATGGATATCGAATGTGACGAGTGCCCCAAATGCGGTAAACGGACAAACGTTTTTACAACGAATGTCCGCGATAGTCCTGTGAAACTATTTGTGTCCTATATTGTCAAGTTAGCCGACAAGTTAAAAAAATGACTGTATATTCTCGCCCATAACGGGGCAAAGTTTGACACGCAGTTCCTTTATAAGGAGTTGCTTGAACACGAATCCTCTGAGATATTTACAGGTGATCCATTGAAAAGAGGCAACAAATTAATACAGATGCAAATAAGAGGCAATGTACAATTTAAAGACACTATTATTCACACCTTGTAAATTAGCAAAGCTACCCAAGGTGATGGGAGTAGCAGCTGAAGTTTCCAAAGGATACTTCCCTTACACTTTCCACACCAGCGAGACTTTAAACTACGTAGGCCCACCACCACCCAAACATTATTTTGACTGTATGGATGAACGTGAAGACTTTGATCGATACTACAACAGTTTTAATGAAAGTAACCCTTATAATATAGCTGATGAATGTGAGCGTTATTGCGTGAATGATGTGCGCGTGCTTAGAGTATGTTTCCAGGCCTTTAGAAGGATGTACATAGCCCGTTTCAAATGCGATCCGCTGCAAGTCGCAACCACCATCGCATCATTACGTTTTACGGTGTTCAAGAATAACTTGCCATTATTCACCGAAACAACCCCCGCAGTTACGGACACATAGCTATTTACTGGCTCATACACCTACAGCAACAGACAGGTGTATACATAAAGCACGCCCGCAACACGGGTGAAGTACCCATTAAGATTAATGGACGTGTTTTTTGGGTGATGGGTTAAGTGAAAACCGTGTCACTGGTGTGAAGACTGTGTACTCCTTTAACGGTTGCTGGTGGCATGGATGCCCCCGTCCTGAGTGCGGAATCGCCGGAGATATCCACGGTAGATCTCCTGCCGACTGTCTTGCACGGACCCGCACCCGCGATCAACTTATAGGATCACAGTTCACTCACAAAGTCTTGTGGGAGCATGAATATGATGCACGGATGGAGACAGACGAGGTGTACCGTGAGGAAATAAACACGATCAAGCGCTCAATGGTGCTGGATCTCTCAAATGTGGTGATAGCTTGTTTGCAGGACGTACAAATCCATTCAGACTATACTTTCCACCTACGGAGGGTGTGAAGCTCCATTACTACGATTTCTGTTCTTTGTACCCATACGTGATGAAGAACAATCCGGTACCCCGTGGGCGCTCCTGAGAAACTGGTGGGGCCTAACCTGCCATCCATCAATGAATTTTCAAGAAATTTGAATGATCGTTACTTTGGGCTCTCTTTCGTAGACGTACTCCCCCCACGCAATTTATGGATGCCAATCTTACCTGTCGTTATCGACGACAAGCTCATGTTTCCCCTGTGCGTGAAGTGCGCGGAAGAGGATAACGGC
Organism: Bathynomus jamesi; assembly: GCA_023014485.1. Lineage (NCBI taxonomy): Eukaryota > Metazoa > Arthropoda > Malacostraca > Isopoda > Cirolanidae > Bathynomus > Bathynomus jamesi. Next base: position 152,378 of record JAJOZX010005775.1, on the reverse strand, counting down.
GATTGTAACCATATACCCCACCAGCGTAAGATCAGAGGCGTATATACAAGTCCTGAGCTGGCCCTAGCCGTACGCCATGGTTATAGAATACTGAAGATACATGAGATGTGGAGGTTTCAGAAGCTACCCAACCTTTTCACACCATATATAAACGCCTTTTTGAAGGATAAGGTTGAGGCATCAGGGTATCCGCGAGGAGTTGATACCGAAGATGAAAAGTCTGCCTATATTCAACGTTACCGCGACCGCGAAGGTATACAACTTGATCGTGCCCAAATTGTAAAGAATCCTGGGAAGCGCTTTAGTGCAAAGTTGTGTCTAAACAGTCTATGGGGAAAATTTGCGCAGAATACAGGCAAAGGAACATTCATTTGGCACAATGTTATAGTGATGTCTGGGATTATGCCAATGCTCCCGATAAAGAGGTCATGGAGATCGTGAATGTAGGTAATACTTACATAATAAAGTACAACAACACTGAATTGGCCACAGATACCTCAAGGGTTGCAAACATACCTGTGGCCAGCTTCACAACAGCCTATGCCCGTATAAAACTTTGGGGTCTATTGCATTCTCTTGGGCGGAGAGTATTGTATGCCGATACAGATAGCGTGATATTCACAGAGAGGGAGGGTGAATACATGCCCACTATTGGGGAGTTCCTCGGCGAACTCACTGATGAGATCAAGGATGAGTATGGGGACAACGCATACGCCGACTCTTTTTTCTCAACAGGACCTAAAACTTATGGGGTACGGGTCAGGGTGGGGGAGGAAATGAAATATATCGTGAAGGCAAAGTGCATTACGCTCAACCATGCGAATCGGCGGGTTGTTAACTTTGAATCGTTGAAGGATCTAGTATGTTTGGACGATGATGATGGCGAACAGACTCCCCAACTAATTGTAGGCACCCACAATTTTCGGGCGCAGAAACTGGGGGGCGTGAAGGAACTTAGGGGTACGAAGGTGTGCCGTAACACCTATAGGAAACGCTACCAGTTACCTGGTGCCTATGATACCGTACCCTTTGGATACCATAACGTATGATGCTTCTATTGTTAACTCACACGTATTTGTCTTGTATATAATCGTATCTATTGATTTATTACACGTATTTGTAAATATATATATAACTTGAATATCTCGTTTATTAAATCGTATTTGTAAATATATATATATATAACTTGAATATCTCGTTTATTAAATAAATCATGTTTCAATTAGCGTTTCACTTTCTCCTTTGTGTGTGTGTGTGTGTGCGCAGGTGAAAGTTCTAAGCTCCGCCCACTGTAAGACCGTGAGTCATGCTACTATCTGGGAGTCCCTGCGTGGTCAGTCGACTGCAGAAAGCCCGAGAGATCAGACGTGTATTCAGAAGAAAAGATCAGACGTGTATGCAAATGGCTACCTTTAATATTGCTTGTACAACGTTTATGAAATGGTATTCAGCAAAGTGCCAGGATGTGGTGGATACCGAAAAACTTCCTATTCCTCCCTCCTATGTCTCTTTTAAAAACACATTGGATTGTGCGAAGTTTCAAGATGTACAAATACTCTACGGATGTTCTGGTGAGACCGTTGAAGGCTTTCGTTGCACAGACGATGTGCTGAATTATGCTCCAGAGCTAAACTTTATAAAGTCTCACACATACCGTGAAGTAAAAGAAACAACGCGTGCAGAAGAGAAGCAGCAGGTATGGATAATGAGTCTTGCGGATGGGTGGTGTGACAAGCGGTATTACGTCATGCTACACCATGTCGATTACTCATACCCTACGACTGAAAATGTGAATCTCGTGATCATGGACAATCTTAAGTATTTTTATCACTATATTAATGTATATCATGATGAGGTTCGTAGTGAGGTTGTGGCTAGTTCCCTGCGTGAGTTTTTAACAGACTTTAGAGACGAGTATCGTTTGATGGGCAGAAAGGAAAAATATGAGCATATGTTCCTCTCAAATAGTGCGCCGGAGTGTGAAGATGTTTAGTAAAACATAAAATGTGCCTAGTTCTTATCCTGAGGGAAACTGTCTGGTGCGTAGGCTGGTAGTGATAAAATTAATTCTTGTACCGGAAAAACAAATATGTGCAACAATTCGGTACGACTCGCGGATCATACGAACAAGCCCATTCACATATCATCGAGTCAGCCGCCCGTCGAACCGTTCCTGCCTACCTGCGTGCCTCACACGGCTCATAGTTATCTCAGAGCTTGAACCGAGTGGACGTGCGCTCCTCGAATACGATGGAACTTCCTTTGAGCAGCATTCTCAACGCCTCGTACGATGTGTCCGTGACGAAATCGTTGCGCGTGTTCAGGCGTAAATCCGGTACCGTTAGCTATGTACTGGAAACGGAATGTAGACAAACAAACAAACGGGTTTATTTAAGTGTCGAGGAGATGAATAGAATCTTCGTGATAGTTGAGAAGTGGAGTGAAGATCATTATAAAATACCTGCTAACGTAGGTACAAGAAGAGAGCAGATTAGTGACGCACCCTCATACGCCGTTGTATGTACGTTGTGTATAAATAACGATCGGCCGTGCATTGATATACGGCTGATGTGGAAGAATGCTTCTGATAATAACGCTCTTGTTCCTACGCGAAACCGTTTCATCCTCGACAGAATGTTTGAAATCGTCGGATTCCGTAAGCTGAAACCTATATTAGACCTGCGTGTTACGGATATGCTTTATTTTGATACAGTACTTGAATACGCCTACACCGCTCTGCTCGATGGGTTTACCGAGTGTAGGGCTGGTGAGAATGGTCTAGAGCTGGACGTTTATTTAAAAAGTTTAGACTCTTTGAAATACCATGAACTTTGGTACAAAGCAATTGATCGGTACAAGGCTGAGCTCACCTACACCGTTCACCCTGAAGAACTATTTCTTTATATAACGCGCAGTTGTCGTAACGATTTAGAAGATTACTTCAATTGCCGCTATGTTGAGTGAGTTCACGACTGAAAAGCTCGTGTCGGTAGAAATAAACCCTCGATTGGAAAAGCGTGTTTATAAACTTGTGTTTAATAATGTAGCTAACGATGAACTCTTTGTGCGTGCTTTTGATTGTATTCTAGACGTATTTAAAGATGACTTACCAACCGGTTGTAAAGTGGGAACAAAAATAGTACTGAACGATATGAAAGCCCTTCATATCGAATACAGGTTTCCCTATACTTTAAGCGGTGAAATATTATTAAGCCGCATATACTGCGTAATGCAGAGCAATAATGATGTAATTGTAAACTCGATTAAATGCGAGTTTAATATTTTGAAAAAAGTGAAATGTATTTATATATTTTGCGTGATATTTCTCCTGTGCTGTTATGATTATATGCATATTCCTATTATTATTGAATTGTATATTTATTTCTATTTGAAATGTATATTTATTTTATATATATCTCCATAATTGTGTGTATATATTTCCTGTACTGTTATGATTATATGCATATTCCTCAATTATTATTGAAATGTATATTTATTTTCTATATATTTATAATAAGAAGAATGATGCAATGTTGTTTTACTTAATTATATCATGTTACGCCTTCTAAACCTACTACAGGTATTCTAAACCAACTTTTAAGAAATATAATAATGTATACAATGGTATCGCTAAAAAGTGGTATCTGGCAATAATAATGCTAAAAACTGGTATCTGGCAACTCAAGCCAATTACGTCTTCTAAGCCAACTGGATGATTAGGAGTCTATAATAATGTATGCAATGGTATCGCTAAAAAATGGTATCCTGCAACTCTAGCCATTTACGCCTTCTAAGCCAACTGGCTGATTAGTCGTATATAATAATGTATACAATGGTATCTGGCAACTCAGTCTTCGATTAGAATTAAATATATAGCACAAACCGAATACATGGCGCTATCTGGCAACTCAGCTATTTCCTTTGGGGGAAATAGCTTGGGGGAGAACTCCACCTCCAAGTTGCATGCCCCTTGCAACCCCGGTTGGCAACAAAGGCCATGATCAATTTAACCTTTATCCGTTTGACATTACACCTGACTTTGGAACACCCCCCCCTTGCAACAACCCCCACCCCCTTTTGCAACAACCCCACCCCCTTTTGCAACATTACGTAATCACTTGCAACATTCCTGCACTCTAACCTTTTGCGGCTATACTACTCATGTCCTCCGTGGTGGCGGAAGGGACCGACAATTTTACGTGGGTTCCGAACCACAAAAACCTTAATTTTACTACCTTAAACTATACCCAATCTATCAACATATGCGTCAAATCTATTTTTAAACGTGTTTATAGGCGTGTTATTAATTACTTCTACCGGCAAACTATTCCAGCTATTTACTATTTTATGCGTAAAAAAGTCTTTGGCAACTGCTGTCTCGAACCTTCTACTTGTCAACTTACACCCGTTATTTCTAGTCCTATTATAATGAGATATTTCGAAAAAGGGACTAAGTGTAGCTTATGTCCCGCTAACGCAAAAGGGGACACAAACTACACAAGGTCAAAGTTGGGGAACGTAAACTACACTAGGATCTTTAGGAGACATTTTTTAAATAACTCCATTAAATAAAACGTTAAAACTAACGAAAATATTACGACTTAACCTAACCAATCGTTAGTGTATATATATATATATATATATATATATATATATATATATATATATATATATATATATTGACGATTGGTTACGTTAAGTCGTAATATTTTCGTTAGTTTTAACGTTTTATTTGATGAAGTATACGCAGAGAAAGTTGGGGAACGCAAACTACACTAGGATAATGTAGGGGAACGTAAACTACACTAGGATAATGTAGGGGAGCGCAAACTACACTAAGCACCACAGGGAGACGTAAACTACACTTGCTCCCGAAAAAGCTCTCTCTATTTACGTTATCGAACCCATTCATAATTTTAAAAACCTGAATTAGATCACCCCTTATCCTCCTAGTCTCGAGTGTAGTCAACTTTAACTCCTTAAGCCTATCCTCGTACGACTTCGACCTAAGCGACGGAATCATCTTAGTTGCTCGTCTTTGAACTCTTTCGATTTTGTCTATATCTTTGGCGCATATACAGATTCCAAAATTGAATCGCGTACTCTAAATGGGGTCTAACTAATGATTTATAAAGAGGAACAATAATATCGCGCGATTTGTACTAAAAATTCCTAGCTATAAAACCTAGCACTTGTTCGCTTTAGTGACCGCTGCTGTACTTTGTTTCGCCACATTTAAATCACCAGTGACGATAACTCCTAAATCTTTTTCTTGTTCTACGCTTGCCAACTCCTTCCCTGACATACTATACGCAAAATTACGGTTACGCGAACCTAATCAACGTATATGTAAAATTTTGCACTTATCGACGTTAAATCTCATTTGCCATGTGACTGACCAATCAACGATTTTGTTCAGATCTTCCTGGATTTTACCGCCATCTTCATCATTAATTGCCGTACCACCCAACTTCGTATCATCCGCAAACTTTTAAACTGTACTGACAAGGCCGACATCTAAATCGTTAATATATATAAGAAAAAGCAAGGGGCCCAATACAGAACCCTGAGGAACGCCGCTCGCTACGTTATCCCAACACGACTCCGCTCCATCAACCGACCACCCCCTATTTCCTACCTCGCAACCACTCTTCTATCCAATTTATTACTACATCCATGATGGATGCCATGAGCCTTAGTTTTTTCAATGAGTCTTTTGTGCGGTACGGTGTCAAACGCTTTTTGAATATCTAAATACATTACATCTACCGCGCGATGACTATCGTAAACTTCAACCACGCTTTGAAAAAATTCTAAAAGATTAGTTAACCCTTTAACGACGGATGGCACCCTAAGGTCCACCAGAAATAATAATATAAATTGTACTACAATGCCTCGTTTCTATAAATGTTTTTACATATTTACATATAGATGTCATTTAGTTGTCGGGAAAGGAACCCAAAATGTGTATCATTTCAGTGATTAGTTATTAAAATATTTAGTTTTGAATAACAATAAAACCTATACGTTCTGGTAACAAGAGTGACTGCATATGCTGCGGGCTCGTTCTTAAAGGGTTAAGCAAGATTTGTTTTGCCAAAAACCGTGCTGCGTATTTCTAATCAAGTTACGCAATTCCAAGTGTTCGACTATACGATCCCTAATTATTGATTCCAGTAGCTTACCTACAACAGACGTTAAACTGATTGGCTTATAATTTCCCGCCGCACCTTTATCGCCTTTCTTAAAAATAGGTGTTACATTTGCTAACTTGAAATTGGCTGGTACGCACCCTCAGAAATAGATGCATTAAAAATCTTTGTTAACGGCACAACAATGCTTTCTTTTAATTATTTTAGTTGTATGGTATATATGGAATCCGGCCCCGTGATTTATGCATTTTCATTTTATCAATATAGCACATAACCTCCCTTTCACTAACCACAATATTATCTAAAGTATTACTGTCAAAAGGTATTATGTCTACGACCATAGGGATATTCGTTACATCTTCTATTGTAAAACGTGAGGTAAAAAATTTGTTTAGCAGAGTAGCCATTTGCTTGTTTTCAGAAACTAGCTCTCCGTCAGAATTTCTCAACGGCCCCAAGACACTCTTTACTGGATTCCTATTATTGACGTATTGAAAAAATCGCTTGGGGTTTTCTTTGCCTTCACGAGCTATGAAGATTTCAAACCCTATCTCTACTCTTTATAATATCCCTACTCTAGAAGTAAACCACAAGGGCTTGTTGTTTACTTTCGCACGCTTAATCTTGTACGGTACAAATTTCTCATTTATAATCCTAAATACTGTTTCAAACGATTCCCACATTATTTTTGCGTTGGAGATCCCCATTACGTTTTCCCAATTGGTGAGTGACAATTCATTTCTAAATTTAAAAAAGTCTGCGTGCTGGAAGTTAGGAATTTTAGTCGAGTTAGCTGGTTTCGAGTGACTTACTGAGAGGACAAACTCTATCATATTGTGATCGGTATTGCTTGACAGTTCTATTACTTGAAGATCAGTGATTAGCCTATCGTCCGTAGTTATTACTAAATCTAAAATACTGTCCAACCTCGTAGGTTCCCCAACCTTTTGAATAAGAAAGCTATCTTCGAGAAAATTAACTAAACGATTACCTTCCGCGTCCCCCTGCATTGTATCGTAATCCACGTTGGCGCAATTAAAGTCACCCATAACTAAGGCCTGCTCACTACCTATTATTCTCTTCAGTTCATGATATAACGCTTCGTCCGTATCAGCTGTTTGATTAGGGGACCTATATATAACGGCAACAAGAAGTTTGAAATCGTTCAATTTAAGTTCTGCTATAGTCGAATCTATCGATTCTGGAATTGTGTGCTTTACTTCTATAACGTTCGCAATATTATTTGATATACAACATACCACCACCTCCTCGCCTACCTATTCTGTTTTTAACAAAGTCTATAACCTCTAATTTGATACTCCTTTACAACGTCACGTGTTTCAGTGATAAGCCACGATTCATTTATCGCAATTAAATCATAGCCTTTACGAGCAATTAAAGAAAAAAATTCGTTTATTTTATTTCGTAGGCTACGACCATTTAAGGATAAAACCTTCATATTGTTTGGATATAAATAGTAGTACTCACATTGTATCACCGTAGAGGGTAGAGGTGTACCGGCGGCGAAGTATGGTTAGGCATTTGTATATGGAAGAATCGGCCCTTGAGATAAAACAATAAAATGATAAAATTGGGCATAATCACAATAAGACAAACACAAAATCACAAAATCAGTAATCACAAAACTTGACAAAACATACTTCTACACAAATGTTAATACAGACGAATTAACTTCTATATATTTCACATAGAGCACTATTGAATGAGACTACTACTTTATATTTAAAACAGAGAATACACGAAGTAGAATTACTTACAACCTGATGATGGGGTGATCGTCAGACTGCATTCTTGGTTATAAGTTTGTACGCAACACATGAAATGCTTCTCCAGCACTAAAATGTTTCACATACGTCGGTGCTACTTATTTTATAGAACATGGAGAAGACACTCCTAGAATGGAGCATACTGTTGCTGAAGAAAAGCCTTTCCCTCGCCCCGCACTTTCAGAATGTAGATCATTCATTGGTTGAACGAGTTTTAGTGGGCGGCCACTAAGTTTTTATCAAGCAGAGAGAGAGAGAGAGAATATGTTAATTGAAGCGTAAAAAGATGGTGGTTGGTATCACGGGTACCCAGGGAATTGTTCATTCTGCATAACCTGTGATATTCGGCTATATCGGAGATGTTGGCTTGAGCTAGGCTGCTCAGTTTAACATTTACTTAAAGTAAATGGACATCGTAAGCAGTCACCTTGGTAGAAGGAAAAATATGTATATATTTTAGTCAATTAATTATTTTTGCACCATTATTTCTTGGACATATTGTGTCTTGAACAATAAGATTTAATATGATCCAAAAAGCTGGTTTAAAATTATATTAAAAATAATACAGTAATGTCGAAGTTAAGAAGCTACAAACAGACGTTTTCAGGTTGGTTTCGTGTTTCTTTTTCCTTTTTTCTGTGGTTGTTTGCTTATATATATATATATATATATATATATATATATATATATATATAGAAGAATCACTTTTATATGAAAATGAAAACGTTTATTGGTTCACCATACTCCATATGACAAATATTAATAATAATAATAATTGGGGATATGGTAGAATCTTTAATGCATGGTAAAAGATAAAAAATAAATAGGTTACCACTAAAATTAAAATGTGGATTAACAATTAAATGAATATTTTTTTAGAATATAATTTAAAGATAAATTTGGATATATCATATTAAGACAAAAACATGTTTCAAATAATTCTTCTTTAATGCGGGGTAAAAGGTGAAAAATGAATAAGCTACCCTTAAATAACACCATTTGTTCCTGTTTTTAATGTAATTCTACTCTACGGCTGTCACATTTTTGGTGTAAATGTAATTCGTATTATCACTGTTTTTGCACCTAATATATATATATATATATATATATATATATATATATATATATATATATATATATATATTGTATTTAAATATATATTAAATAGTCAGAACACTGTAGCTATGTTTTATTTACACCTTTTAAGCAAACATCAATGGAAATAAAGGATATATATATATATATATATATATATATATATATATATATATATATATAACGATATAGTGTGTGTTTGCGTGTGTGTCTCAACCGACTGGATGTATTCTCTGGCTGTTTCGACTGGCGGGGATCTGAAATCAACCATGAAGCCCCCCATTTTACCTTAAGAGTTTGATATGAGTAGTGGTTGCGGTCCAGTTAGCTTATATATGCATATATAATCCAATAAACTGTGTCGGTTGGTTGTTTGCCATCTAAAAAAACTGCCAAACAACCGATTACGCCGTACGACCGGCTGTGGCATGGCTGCCTTCTAAGCCAGCTGTACGTGATGCTGAAGACACCATTATGCGATGCTCCATGGCTACGAATGGATGGATCTTCTCTCTCTCCTTGGGTTTAGACTACCCACACACCCACATGCATATATATATATATATATATATATATATATATATATATATATACTGTATATACTTTTGGGGGCGTGAGCCGCCTTAGGTTAGGATACCATTGGAATTCACATACAACTCGTATATATATAAAATAAATTTTTCTATACATGCATACACATTTTTGGGGGGGGCAGCTAGGTTAGGTTACCCGTTGGAGATCACACACACGTACATTTTTTTAGGGGGGAAGGGGGAGAAGGGGAGGTTAAAAAACACTCATCATGTGTCATGCAATGCTGCAATATTGAAATGCTGCCAGTTGCAATGTTGCATGCACTATTGGAAGTTGCGATGTTGCATTGCAATTGTACTCAACCTTTTTGCGGTAGTACTACTAGCTTTCTTCAGCTGATTCCATCAATAAATTCTCAATCCATGCTTTTTAAGATTAATGAGGTAATATCAAAGCCGACCTACGAAGTCTTAACAAAACCTACAAGGAAGCAGGAGCGGCTCGCAGGTAGGCACTGTGGAACTGCAGCATCCCCATGATCTTATGATCTTTATATTTAAATATTTAAAATAGCCTCTCTGATTGTTTTTTCAATGAACTTTGAATTTTTAAATCAGATTATATCCATTTTTCCTTAAACTATTTCAATGCCAAACGAATGAATCACGAAAGTAGCTTCAGCCTTCCCGTGGAACTGCGTACTTAACAGTTCCAGATTTTGTTCGAAACGCTTGAAACCTCGGTGGCGGACGTACGAAGAGCGAGTCAGAATCGCGGGTTTAAGAGGATCCAAAGCACTGTGGACAGAGCAGTACCGATTTGTTTGTTTGACGTGGTAGTTGTGTTGCTGTATCGTTTGCTAATTCGAAATTTAATTTCCGAATTTCATTTATCAATGATTCGTTATCATTTATTTTTTGTCGTGAGATTGAAGTTAATTATATAATAATTGGATTATTTACAATATACAGCTTTCATTTCTTAGAATATTTTTTTCGCAAGTGACTTTTTGTTTTTTGAAATTTTAACTAGGCGCCTATTCTATTATCATGGCTGCGCTAGCCCCAGAAGTGAGTCGGGTGACAGTGAGTAAAATTCAGTCTCGTAATTTTTCACAGTTATCTCTTCAAGAAAAAATAGCTATTAAAACTGAAGGACGCCCTACACCCGAAATTCAAATATCTCAGCCCGGAATAAGTAACAATAAGAAATATATTCGTAGTTTTAATTCAGAATGGTACCAAAGAAAAAGTTGGCTTTGTGGTTGTAAAGTTAAAAATGCATTATTTTGTTTCCCGTGTCTACTACTCGGTGGTGACTTGACGTGGACAAAAAGTGGTTTTACAAATATAAACAAAATGAAAGAAAAAACTGAAAAGCATGAGCGTTCAAAGAAGCATATTGATAATGTGATTTCCCTGTCACTTTTAGGAACGGTAAATATCAAAGAAAAACTTAGTGAGGCTTACAAACTCTCGATTATCGAACATAATAACAAAGTTACCAAAAATCGTGAAATATTGTCGAAAATAATAGACTGCATTAAATTCTGCGGAAATTTTGAGATTTCTTTACGTAGACATGATGAAAAAGATGATTCGGCAAATCCAGGTGTATTCAGGGGATTAATTAATTTCGCATCAAAATTAGATCCCGATTTGAAAAAACATTTAGAAAGCAACACAGTCTTCAAGAGCGTTTCTAAAACCATTCAGAATGATATTCTTGACTGTGTGCTGCAGGTATCCCGCAATCAAATAAAAAAAGAAATTAAAGAAGCTTCGTTTGTGGCGGTCATGGCTGATGACACAACTGATGTTTCTGAACACACTCAAATGGTAATTGTTCTGAGATACGAGCTGAATGAGGAAGTCTTTGAGCGCTTCTGGGGTTTCTTTACTCCGGAAAATCAAACGGCAGAAGGACTATCTAAGTGCATTCTAGATCAGCTAGATATTCTTCTCGAAGGAAACAAGCAGAAACTAATTGCTCAGACATTTGATGGCGCAAATGTCATGAAAGGAAAAAAAGGGGAGTTCGGGCTAAAATTAAAGAAGTTTACAATAATGCACACTTCATTCACTGTTATGCCCACCAACTGAATCTGATTATGAAAAATGCAGCAAGTACTACCCGAAATTCAAGAATATTCTTTTCTAACCTCTTGGCTATACCAACATTTTTCTACAGGTCACCACTTCGTCTCTCTATCTTAAGCAAACATATGGCCAGCCGCATTCCTCGTCCATCCCCTACTAGATGGAATTTTCATATACGCACCGTAAACCGCGTCTATGAAAATTTCGAACCCTTAAAAAAATGCCTTGAAGAAATACAGTCGACAGCAAACACAGATCAAACCATTTCAGAAGCAACAGGAATTTTGCACGTTTTGAATAAAGAAAACTTCATCTTCTGGTCGAAACTTTTTCATCAGATAATGCCTCACGTAGAAGTCATTTACAATCAAATGCAATCTCGAGCTATTGACTCATGTAAAGTACAAGAATATATAGCAAACTTCAACAATGCCATTTTAAAAATAAGAAATTCGGAGTACTGTGAAAATCCTTCAAAAACACTCATGATTGAAGCAAAGGAAGTGTGCGACTGCATATGTGTTGACATAGCTGAGAGGTATTCATTTACCAAACAATTAGTAGCTGCTAAGCTGTTTACCAAGGAAAACTTCGATAGCTATAATATGAACAGGCCTATGGAAGAGGTAACGGTGACCACTGAGGCATATCCCATGATTGAAAAAGAAAAGCTTCTTACTGAACTACAAGTTTTCTACAGTAGACCTGATATGCACAATTACGACAGGTTAATTGATCTGCTGAAATTTATCACTGAAAATAATCTAGTAGATGTTCTTGGAGAACTAGCTAAGCTCATAAAAATTCTTTTGACCATCCCCATGACTACATCCGAGGCCGAACGCTGCCATTCAACATTAAAAAGAATAAAGACGTTCTTAAGGAGCACTATGAATTAGGAAAGACTAAATGCTCTTGCAATGATTTCAATAGAGAAAAATTTGATCAACAGTACACAGAATTTAAATGAAAAAGTAATAGACCTTTTCGCTCAGAATAAAAACAGAAGAATGGAATTTGTTTATAAATAAAATTTTTGGCAAATTCGAAATTACCCGTTAAGCGTAAGTACCCTATAATTGATTTTATGATACTATTTTACTTATTTTTATGACTGAGTAGTGATTAGTTATCTATTTATCTATTCGACTTTCTCTCTCTCTCATATATATATATATATATAATCGACACAATTGTTCGCAATTTCTGAGGCAGCACCCCCATAACTGAAAGTCACGAGCCGCCACTGCAAGGAAGTCTTACCATAAAGTTTAATTTCATTGATAAATGTTCATACAAAAATTGAATCGCAGCGCCCTCTAAAGTGATGTATAAAAAATGCAAATCCCATGGTCAGTCTGCATCATGTAGTTCAGGGGGATAGATGTTGGTCTGATATGGCTCATAATTTTGTCTCCTAATTTTGGCCTCATGTTTTCCAATGTAAATGTAAATAACATCCAGATAAAAGGAAATCCTGACAATATAACTTTCTCTTGCTTCCTACAAGATAAATCTTTGGTACGTAGTAAATAGTTGTAGTAAGTTGTAGATTTTTTTTTTTTGTACGACACCTCATGAATGACATGATAAGACTAGTACGCTTTGTTTAAACTTACAGGGCCCAACCGGTCGATCATAGAACATTTTTGAGTCGATCCAAATCTCCATGTCTGTCTTGACAGACATGAAGATTTTCCCAAAATTACGATAACTATAGAAAATAACCACAAAAAGAAACCGCAGTTTTATTTATTTGTAGTTAATTTACGAGTATATTATCAAAATTTTAAAAATTACTGTATTTGGAATAAATCCTAGTTTCGAAAAGTGTACAATTTTGTCTTTTCTTGCAATTTAGTTTAGCACAAATAATGACGCAGGATATGATATAACTTGTAAGGTATGAAAGTGGGAAGAGGTGGGAATGAGGGATGGAAGGCAGTTAAGTACGGGCAGTAGTCGTTACATCACGTTTCCTGGCCAAAGTTTAAAAGTAGTTCAGTTCCTCTAAAAGGATGGACACCACCGCTATAAATTATTCACCGTTAACCATTTGCATTGTTTACTTTTTATGAAATTAGATTCTAGTTTATCATTAGCATATACTGTACATCCGTTTTCCATATTACAGCCTGTCAAAATGATTGGGAATTCGATAAAACTTGGTACGACGGGACTCTTGCAACGAGCAGAAACTGGGTATGCGACCGGGACAGTTTCTCCGCTAGATGGCTCTCAGCAGGTGTCGCTGGCAACGTCATTGGGACTTTGATTTTCAATGGCCTATCAGATTAGTTAGTGAACAATTAGCAGTCTTATTTTGAATGCAAAGTCATAAATAATGACCGCCAAATTTAGGTGGTGAAAAAAGTAGTTTTTTCTACAACTTTAAATTTTAAATTTTCAGTTGGGGGAGAAAACTTATTTTGGTCGTAACGACTCAGTTTTACGCGCTGTTTGCCATTGCTCGGTTGTTTGTGACGTCAGAATGGGGTACTCTGATTTTAATGTTCCTGTCTTCGATGCCTTTTCCAGCAAATTTAGAAATAACATTGATATTCGGTAAGATACTATTTGTTTTTTTTAGTTATTGACACTTGGAATTTAACTACCTTCGCGGATTATATTACAGAAGTTGACCCACCAAGGATGAGCAAGACTCCTATAGAAAATTCTGAGGATAAGTCTAAGGCAGAACTCAAACTTTCGATATCTAGAATTACTGTCCTAGCAATATTATAAAAAGAATAAAGAAAATGCTGCCTCGTTAATCTGACAACATATTGTAAATTATGGCCGTCATTTTTTTTTAAAGTTTTACCAATGTAAAAGATTCAGGAAAAAGTCTTTCTATAAATCTGTATTTACTTTCCCGCTGAAGCAACCTTCACCATTTTTGTTAGAAATATCCAACTGCATAAAGTTTAAATTTCCGCGTTTTGACTTGAATTTGCATTCTTCAATGCTTTTTACTGTACCATTTGCTACGTATTAATATTTCAGTTATGGAGCAAGTGTCGGGAAACATGAGAGCCCAGATTACTTCAGTATGTTTCATAATGTGGACTGTTGGAATGTGCTTAGTTCCCCTTTTGGCTTGGTTAACACGAGACTGGATATTACTGGGAATAGTAACGTCAATACCTTTCTTTCCCTTCTTAGCAATATGGTGGTAAGCTTAATACTAGTTCTATGTTAATTTGTCCACTAAATCGTTAGTAAGTTTTAATGCCATCCTAGCTGAGATACCTTTTTCTCAAGGATAAGTATTTTGCTTGAAATCAAAATAAAATTTAATTTGGAAACTTTCAAAATAATTTTAATTTGTTTTCTTGCTCGTTTTCAAGGTTCTTCCCAGAGTCTCCAAGATGGCTGTTGTCGAGAGGTCGTGTAGAAGAAGCTATAAAAGCATTCCAGAGAATAGCAAAAATTAATGGAAGAGAGTTCCCGGACGATCTTCAAAAGACTTCAAAAAGATTTGTAGATAATGAAAAATCTAAGGGACCTGTATTTTCTTATTTGAGTTTCATCGAACTGTTCAGATATCCAGTTATTAGGAAAAGATTGTTGCTCCTTACATTGTGTTAGTAAGTGAAACAGTATGAAAGAATATTTAAGTAGTTCTAAAATTATAAGATTTATGTTGTTTATATAAACTATGAATGTGTACAGGTAATACGCTAATCAGTTATAAAAATGTCATGCAATGTGCACACTTAAGTGCCCAATCAGTAGTTGTTTTTAAGTGAAACCGAAATGCATTACACGAAACGAACCTTTAGTAAGGTCGATCACACCATCCGATGTAGAGCGTATCTAACATTTTCCATGATTTAATTCAACGGTTTCCAAACTGATTCGCGTGCTACTGCTTCATGGTACATACATACATACATACATAAATACACTCGTACATACATACATTATAAAAAGAAAACTAATCTCCCAAGGATTTGGGGTGAGAAGGCATAAACAACCCGGATGGAAAGTACAGAAGGTAGTGAAAAGAAAAGGCAAAAATGTAAAGCGTAGACACCCATCCACACAGGCGTCCTAGTGGACCAGCACCGTCCCCATGACAAAACTCCACACTATACGTCATGCGACACGTGTGATTGCGCTTCTAGGCCTTGTCAAAAATAAAAGTGTGTCCCGAACTTATATACTTCCAACAAACTTCCTCCAGCCCAACTAGATCACCTAGATCAAGTCCATGTTTCCTTATGCAGTCATTCATCATGTCCATCCATCTTCTCGGCCTTCCTCTCCTCCTTCTACCTTCGCAAACACTCGTATACACTCTTTTTACAACTCTGTCATTTTCCATTCTTTCAACATGTCTAAACCACCTTAACACACTTTCCACAATTTTCACTTCCACTGGCTTCTAAACACTACGTCTGTTCAGAACCACACGATTTCTTACTCTATCAATCAGACTCACGCCACGCACTTTTCAGATTATACATCTCTGCCGCTCTTAATCTTGACTTCCCCCTTTCATGCTGTGCCACTGTTTCAGACTATACGAAAGGGTCGGTAGTAACACATTTTCATATAAACACCTTACAGCATCTTGATCCAGTCCCCGCTTTCTCAGCCGCTTTCAACGCACCCGCTACCTTTCTTCCTTGATTCACCCTACCATTAACTTAATTCGCTTTCGTACTTTTGTTTCGCACATCCCAGATACTTAAAAGACTACCACCTCCAGTGTTTCTTCATTGATCATCACATGACAGTCCAAATTTTCCCCCCTCTCCACAATCAATAACTTGCTCTTATCCACATTCACTTTCAACAATCTTCTCTCGCACCCCCCCACAAAACTCTTAACCTCTTGCATATCATACTCACGTAAATACAGTGGCGCTGATCAGCATTTGTACATAGAAATATTTCAGTTATATTCGTCCTTATCTTTTGTACTATGCATACAATAGTTATGAAAAGTTGACCGTTTGTTTGGAAGAATTTAACAAATAAAAATTAAGTTTAATTCCAATATATAATGTAAAACATCAAAGAATTTGAAGAAAATAAGAAAGTTAAATTGCAAAAGTTTTCGTACATTTATTTACAAAATTATTTAATACTTTGTTTGTCCACCTTAGGCTTGAAGAATTTAAAACTTTTATCAGCAGTTGGCTGTTTATTGATTAGAGACTGTTCGCAGTTCTGAATTCTAGAATTTTCTCTGTGAATCTTCATGGAAGACAGATGACTGAACAAGCCATTAATAAACAATGGTCGTCGTGATAAAGAGCTGTCTACAGATCTTAAGAGATCTGTTATTGTTGCACACGAGTTTGGAAAGAGTCATAGAAGGATAGGAGAAGAACTTAGAATTTTATTTACGACAATTGCTGCGGTTATAAAGAGATGGAAAGGTTTTGGAACAATTAAACCTGTACCAAGGTGTGGACGACCTTACAAAATTTTAGAATGTACAGCTAGACGGAGTGAAAGAATGGCTGCTGCTAATCCACGAGTGACTGCGGGTGATATATGCCAAACATTAAGACTAAGATCGATGTCCATCCCTCTACTGTAAGTCGTACATTGAAAAAGAATGGTATGCGTGGAAGAATTGCATGAAGAAAACCTCTACTACAAAAAGTGCACAAAGAAGCCCGATTAAAGTACGCCAAGGATCATCAAAATGATGGATTTGCATTCTGTAAGAAAGTTCTATGGACAGACGAGACCAACATTAAATTATTCAGGAACAACGAGCAACCGTATGTTTGGCGAAAATCAAATAATGCATTTGAGGAAAAAAACCCTTTCTACGGTTAAACATGGTGGTGGTAGTTTGTTTCTTTGGGGATGCTTTAGTGCTTCTGATCCAAGAAAGTTTATCATCAATGAAATCTTGAATTCGAAGATACTGTTGGATACTGTAACAAGATAATGATCCAAAACATAAAAGTAAGAGCAACATGAAATGGTTAGTTTCAATAAAAGAATTTCAAGCTTCACGAGTGGTCTAGTCCAGGGGTTTTCAAACTGTGTTCCGCGAGAACTTGATGGGGTTCCTTGGGGCATGTCATGAGAGACTGAGAAGGAGAGAGAGGTAGGATAAAATAATATCAACTGGCATGGATGAATTTACGATATATATTCTGCGAATTCAGTGATTGTGTTTTGAAAGGTGTAGGCAAAGAGAGACTGGGCGAGAGAGAGAATTTTAATTCAAACGATGAGATATCAAGAATAAGTGTTGCCCTCTTGCAGCCACAGTAAGAAACAGAAGCCGATTTTGTAAACAAAACAGCTGATGACCACAAGCACTGGTCTGATTGATTTGGTGAGTTTTTCTATGTTTTTAGGTTTAGTTTTCTCAGTTCACGGAAGTTATGATCACGGAAGTTATGATGACAGTAATGTAATATTGAACTTTTATCCAAAGAAAAGCAATCACATCCAAGTCATTGAACATTTATTTGTTTGATTAGCTATTAAAATTATTCCTCAGTAACTGTAAAATTCCTCATTTTTAATTATTTTGCATTGAAAACTTTAATTTTACAAATATAATTTTTTTATACTTACAATTTATTTTATGCTGACAGTAATGTGGGGAGGGGAGTTTAAAATAAATAGGTCAATAAAAGTAAATTGTCTTTTTTTCTTGAAATTTTCTAAACTTATATGAATTTCACACAAAAAAATATATAACTGTATATGTAAATTTCATAAATTACATAAATAAACTGCAGTGAGCATAAATTATGTTTTATTACCATTTGTCTTATATCATTAAAATTTTACCTGTTGGTCAAGGTTCCGTGAATTTTTTTTTTTTTAAATAAAAGTTCCGTGGCTTCAGAAAGTTTGAAAAACTCTGGTCTAGTCAACGTCCAGATCTCAATTTAATCGAGAATTTATGGTTGGATTTGAAAAAAAGCTGTCCGCAAGAGAAACTCTTCGAATCTGAATGAATTGCAACAATTTTCTTTTGAAGAATGGGTTAAAATTTCTACTGAGAAATATCGAAACTTTGTAGAAAAATACCCAAAAACGATCATTAAAGTCATTCAAGCAAAAGGTGGACACGCAAAGTATTAAATAATTTTGCAAGTAAATGTACGAAAACTTTTGCATTTTAACTTTTTTTATTTTCCTCAAATTCTTTGATGTCTTACATCAGGGGTGGCCAAAACGTCGATCGCGATCTACCAGTAGATCGCAGAGCAGTTTTTGGTATCGCAGAATGACCAGTAGCTTAGCCTAACAACAGAGACCTTACATTTCACAATACTAACGAGCACACGACCCGACCGCTACTACCAAAAATTAGCGTTCTTTATGTTATCACCTCCATTATCGGTAGCAACACTTATTTGTTTTATCTTTGTGCTTACCAGTCATTTAACAAAAAATAACAAAGTTTAACTTTAATAATTCTAAGAGATATTTAATTAATGTCACAGAAAATGATACCGCTAACTTTAATTTCTGCCAAAATTTCATACCGCGGTAAGCTGAGCTGTCATGAGCATGTGTCACTTAAGTGACGGGTCAGTCATTTGGAATAATCGGTGGTGAAGGTCAGTCTCCAGTCGAATTGCATTAACACCGTTAAAATGAGTGCTGGACCAAATGCCAAGAAACAAAAACTTACAACTTTCACAATGAGTGGGAGACGGCATATTTTTTTTACGATGAAAAATTCCAAATGTGTGTGTTTAATTTGCCATGCATGTGTCGCTTTCGTCAAAAAGGGAAATTTAGAGAGGCACTTTAAAACTATACACAAGCGGTATGACAGTGATTTCCCAGCTGAAAGTGAACTACGTAAGAGAAAAGTCAATGAACGTAAGTCTCAACTTAGTGCTCAGCAGTATATCTTTACAGGGCCTAGCACAAAATCGAAAGCAGCAACGATTGCGTCATTTCGGGTGAGCCGTGTACTTGCGAAACACAAGAAACCTTTTCAGGATGGAGAAATATTCAAAGAAGCATTTACAGAGGCAGCAGAGTCGTTGTTTCAGAATTTCAGTAATAAATCGGAAATATTGTCTGCTATTAACCAGCTTCAGCTATCCAGAAACACTGTGATGCAACGTTGTGAAGTAATGGATGAAAACTTGGTGGAACAACTGAAGAAAGACATACATGACTGCGTGTTCCTTTCACTTCAGTTTCTTGACTCGACAGATGTGATCGACACATCACAGTTATGCATTTTTATTAGAATTGTGTTTAAAGATATGACTACCAAAGAAGAACTGCTTAAAATCCTACCTTTAAGAGGGAAAACTCGAGGTGAGGACATTTTTCAGGCATTCAGTGAATTTGTTAACGACACACAATTCCCACTTCACAAGCTTGTGAACATCATAACTGACGGATCACCTGCTATGACTGGCCGCTCCAATGGGTTCATCGCCCTGTGCAAAAGTGACAAAAGGTTTCCAAACTTCTTTAATTATCACTGCATAATTCACAAACAAGCACTGTGCGATAAAATGTTGAATATTAAAGAAATTATGGATATTTCCCATAAGATTGTGTGTTCTATTCGGGCGAGAAGTCTACAAAGGCGTCTCTTCCGATCTCAGCTAGAAGAAAATAAAGCAGAACACACTGACCTTTTGTTGCGCACTGACGTCAGGTGGCTAAGTAGAGGTAAATTTCTGCAGAGGTTTAGGGATCTCTTATCTGAAATTAAAGACTTTCTGAAGTTAAAATAAACATATTACAAAGAGTTGGAAGACGAAGTGTAGCTGTTAAATTTAACTTTTTTGACTGACACCACTGCTTTTCTAAATCAGCTAAGCTTAGAGTTACAAGGTAAAAACAAAACTATTGTTGAAATGATTACCTCAGTGAATGCTTTTGAACAAAAAACTAGAACTGGTATCCTCACAGCTGCAGCGACACCAACTGCGGAATTTCAAAAACATGATGTCAGAGCTGGAAAGTCAGGAGAAAGAATGCGACCAGTTTGACAGTGTTTGATATGTTGAACAGTTGCAGAATGTTATTACAGACTTTAACAAACGGTTCCAAGACTTAGCAACACTAGAACCTGTAGCAACAGTCATGTGTTTCCCATTTGGTACAAACTTTGACATTGATGATATTGCATCAAAAATGGCCTTATTGTTTAATATGGACATATCTGCAATCGAGAATGAAATTTTGACTCTGCGAAACGACATTCAAACCAAATCCAGGTCTTCAGAAGGAAACTTTTGGCACCTACTTCTTGAAGAAAAGTATCCGAATGTCAGAAAAAGTGCCATGTACTTGACAACATTTTTTGGATCAACCTACCTTTGTGAGTCAACGTTCTCACACATGAATATCATCAAATCGAAATACCGAGCCACTCTGACAGATGATCACCTGGATGCTTGTTTGAGGCTAACAATCAGCAGCTACAATCCGGACTACACACGGCTTGCTGATGACATGCACTGCAAATCATCACCTCAGTAAATTAAGCTCTTCCTATTCCAGTATACATAATTTCTAATAAGTTTGGGGGGTTAAAATTTAAGTGAAAAATATATGTGTGTGTGTGTGTGTGTGTGTGTGTGCATTTGGCAATATATTTTTATATTCACTTCATTTTATTCTTGGTTATTCTCTCTCCATGTGTGTGTGTGTGTGTGTGTGTGTGTGTGTGCGCGCGCCTCGGTGGTGTAGTGGTTAGCGTCGCTGACTACGAATCCATCGGCCCGGGATCGAGACCCGGTGACGGCAGCCGGCGCGCAGCAAAACCCAGCTGTTCATCCTTCCACAGAATAAAGAATGGTTGGTAGATAAATAGGTACCCTGGGTGGCCTAGTGGTTAAGACGCTGGGCTGTTGGTGGGGCGTGGTTCGGATTCCACGTTAAACTGTAGGTCTAAGGTGGAGTGAAAAGCTTGACCTTCATCAGAATGAACAATTCGGGTGGAAGCTAACCAAAGTTTATATATATATATATATATATATATATATATACACATACACACACGGTGTTTCATAACATGTGGGATGCACTTGTTATGATGGATTCAGGACTTGAAAACAATGAAAAAAGTTCATATAAACATATGCCCGAAATCGTTTTGTTTCCGAGTTACAGCCCGTTATGTGTTCCAGCAAGTATCCGCCTTACTTTTAAAGGAAGTGCTCAAAATGACCGCCTTGCGCTTGAATACACGCCTGAACACGCCTCGTCACAGACTGCCTGACGCGTCCAAACATTCCAGGTATTGCTCAGATTTTCTGGCATCCTTGTTCTACACGTTGGCGAAGCATTTCAAAGTTGTCAATGGGTATCACGTAAACGATGGATTTCAGATGACCCCACAGGTAAAAATCGAGTGGATTCAGGTCCGGGGAGCGAGCAGGCCACGCAATGGGTCCTCCACGGCCTACTCATTTATCAGGGGAAATGGTCATCCAAATAGTCTCTGGCTACTCGACTAAAATGAGGCGGAGCGCCGTCATGCACAAACCACATACGACGTCGGACACCAAGAGGAACTTCGTCTAGTAAATTGCTTAAGTCATTCCATAAAAAATTGGAAGAAGATTCTCCTGTTAATCTTCCAAGCAAAACAAAAGGACCGATTAAGTTGTTGGCAATAAGTCCTGCCCATACATTGATACTAAATTGTTGTTGGTGCCATGACCGGATGATGGCATGCGGATTCTCTTCGACCGAGTAATGAGTGATGTGAAAATTGATCACGCCATTTCTCGTGAAGGCAGCCTCATCAGAAATCAACAAGGAGAATAGAAAAAGAGGATCGCGAGCACACTGTTGAAGGAACCAAGTACAAAAAGCCTCTCGCGGTAGGAAATCAGCTTCAGTAAGTCCTTGTACTCTCTGAATGTGATATGGGTAAAGCTGTTGTTCCCGTAAAATTCTCCACACAGTTGTGTATCTTACACCCCCTGCTGCTGCTATCCTTCGGGTACTGACACCAGGATGTTCCTCCACGCGATTCAGGACCCGCTCCTCCAACTCAACAGTTCTGGCGCTGATTGGTCTACCACCATCTGAAACTCGCTTGTTGAATGATCCTGTATCACCAAGACGCTCGTCTATTCTCTGAAAGGTCTTCTTATCTGGCAGACGGCGATTCGGAAACCCTTTCCGCATACAGACGTCTTGCTACGGCCGCATTACCCTCGGCAAGTCCATACATGAGATGCATGGCTGCCATTTCTCTGTTTGAATAAGCCTCCATTTTCACTTCAAATGCACACTATCAGTGAATAGAACAAAAACTTAATTTTTTTTTCACTGGACTGCACTTATTCACGGTAAGAAGTTACGAATACGAACAGTGAAACACCGCGATGCATCTCTGACTGACTAATGGCTCTACACTCAACGATATTGAAACATGTCATAGTGTACGAAACATTACAGTCGACAAGGACATGCATGAAATAAGTCTCGTACACACTCACATTGCCGGCAAGTAATGTTTGTAAACAGTTTGCGGAAAGAATTGTTGGAACACAAAACGGGCTGTAACTCAGAAACAAAGCGATTTTGGGCATATGTTTATATAGACTTTTTTCATTGTTTTCAGGTCCTGAATCCATCCTGAAAGTGCGTCCCACATGTTATGAAACACTATATATAATATATATAAATATATATATATATATATATATATATATATATATATATATATATATATATATTATATATATATATTATATATATATATAGTGTACACAAAGTCCTTTCCCGATTATAAACTTTGGTTAATTACATGAAATCCAAAGAAGAGACAGTAATGCTTTGTTTTTGCATGTTGTTGCATAACATATCAAGTTTTTTCTTGTCAATGTTTGGTGTGGATTAATGTATGGTAGGGTGATAGGCCCATTTTTCTTTGCTGAAAAGAATGTTGCGGCACAAGTGTACCGGGACATGCACAAGTTTTTTGTAGCCCCCAAGTTGGAAGACCTTCAACCATCCAGCATTTTACATCACTGGGATTGTTAGTGCGTGAGTTTTTGAACACCACTTATCCCGGAAGATGGATTGGGCGCGCCGGGCCAGTGTCATGGCCTCTACTTTCCCCTGATATCACGCCCCTGAACTACTTCCTGTGGGGATATGCAAAGGAGTATGTGTACCATACTTCTGTTGCTAACAATGACACTCTTCGTGCAAGGATTTGCGATGCCATCAACAGTGTCACGAGAGCTATGGTAGCGAACGTATGGTGTGAACTCGAATTTTGCTTGGATGTGCTACGTGTAACTAACGGCGCACATGTTGAAATTTAATCGGAAACATAATAAACTTGATGCGTTATGCAACAACATGCAAAACAAAGCATTACTGTGTCTTCTTCGAATTTCATGTACCTAATTATTAATTAAAGTTTATAATCGGGAAAGGACTTTGTGTACACCCTGTATATATATATATTAGGTATACATCATACGTAACTTGTTCCCATGAAATTAAAATATCTAATTTTTGGCAGCATTTGCAATAATGCCATGTACTATGGAATCATCTACAACACAGCGAACATCAGCGGTAACGAATTTTTGAATTTCTTTTACCTCTCTATATCTGAACTTCCTGGAAATGTTATGGGATGGTTTTGTGCGCAAAAGTTTGGGAGAAGATTTTCAGAAGCAGGATTTTTCTTCTTAGCAACGTTAACAGCAGTTGTTGCTGTGCTCGTTTCCAGTAAGTTTCTTCTAATACATTTCTTTTCTGACGGTTTAAGTATTCGAAGATACAAACTCCATTTTGCGAGCATTATACTTAAGGAAGTCTCACTTTCAAGGATAAATTAAATTCTGCTAGTGAAGTACAAATCAGCTATGAATGATGTACTCAAAGGTGTCGAACTACAAGACTAGGCTCAAAGCTATAATTTAGGCCATAAACATTGAAGGTAATCATACGGAAAATTTCTTGTCACGCTTATATTCCATCAGGAATATGCAACTTTTTACAGGCTGTAGTCATGTTGGATAGAAATGTCTTCTCACTGTGTCAGTTTTTTAATTGAGCCTATGTTTATATATTTGATCTTTTATTGGGTGGTGCTACAGCCAAAATACAATTTATAAAAAAAGTTGAATATAGTTATTATTAAAAATACTTAGTCAAGAAAAAAGAATCACCCAGGTAAATTGCTAACAATAATCACTTACAGGAGTATTTGTGGTCCCCAAGTAAGTTTTTTGTTAAGACCAGAAAAAAAATGGTATTTCAGAATGGTAATTTACAAGTTCACAGTTTTTCATTATTTAAGTCATTGTCGAAAAGTTTCTCTGACTATCTAACATAAATCTTGCATCAGCTCTATAACTATTATTTTTAAGTTTTAATGATTCGATGGAAATAAACCTAATTAAGCTTAGGACGATATAGCAGACTAGGACCTCTAGCCTAACTCATGGATGAATTTAGATTATGGACTAAGGCCAATTCAAAAACTCTAATTAGATCATAAATTTTGAAGTACAGACAAGTATAGCCCTATTAAAGGTATTCAACTTAGAAAATAACCTTTCAACAGTGGAAAAAAAGATTTATGGGTGGCTTAGTTGAGCCGAAGAGAGAAGAAATATTTTAGACTAGTAGTTCCCAAACGGGGTACCGTAGATGTGTCCAAGAGGGATGTCATGAAGCTTTGGTTGTAAAAACAATAGGACACGAACTGATAACTGTGATAGACGAAGTCATCAGAATGGTAAATCACATTAAAACTAGACCACTCAAGTCACGCTTATTTGCAAAGCTTTGTGAAGAGATGGGATCTCAATACGTGAACCTTATCCTTCATATTGAAGTCAGATGACTCAAGAGGACGGGTGTTGCGTCGTGTTTATAAACAAAGGAAAAATCAATACATTTTTCGTTTTCGAAGAGAAGCAAGAGTTTTGTGAATTGTTGCATGATGAGACCTGGTGTGTTAACTTGGCTTACTTAGCAGATATATTTGAACATCTAACCAAGGTAAATCGTAGCATGCAAGGAAGAAACGAGAATATTTTATCTACTTCAGACAAATTTACTGATCTGAAAGAAAAGATACGGCTTTGGAAGGTGAGAGTGAAAGGAGGCAACATGGACAATTGGACATGTTCTCAAATACTGCTGCAACAAAAAATGAAGAGGTAGTAATGCTGATTTATGAACACTTTACATCTCTAGACGAGAAAATCCGGCATCACTTCCCAGATTTATCCGTTGACAGCGTTGTATGGCTGAAAAATCCATTCAATGAAGTTGCATCCAACAACGTGCAACTTAGTCTTACAGAGGAAGAGGAGTTGTCAGATATTTGCAGTGATCGTACGTTGAAATTAAAGCACGTGGAACTACCACCACCTTTTGCCTACAGATAAAAAGGGAATAACCCAACCATAGTGAAAAAGGGACTTGGGGGTTCTTTTGCAGTTTTCCACATCTTAATTATACGAGTTAGGATTTTTCGCACTGAAGAACATGAAAAGTAAAGGGGCCTTCACACGGTCAGTATTTATTGTCAGTTTTACCATCAGTATTTCTCATTTTCATCAGTATTACGTTCACGATCAATATCGATATTGTCATTATTTCCATCAGCATTCAGTTGTAGCTGCGAAGTAGAAGGTGATAGTGTGAAATGGACAATAAAGAAAACGCGTGTGTTGCAATGCATTAAAAAAAAGAGTAAACCGGAAGCGGTGGGTGAAAGAATGGATCGGAAAACGGAGGAAATATACTCATTTCAATCTTTTAAAGGAAATATAAATATCTGACATGTGCGATTTTCATAATTATTTTCGCATGAGTCACGATGTGTATCACGAACTGCTGCAATTACTAAAACCGAAGATAACAAAGCAAAATACCACAATGAGGGAAGCTATTTCTGCAGAAGAACGACTAGCAGTTATGTAAGGTTCTTAGTCACAGGAAAAAGTTTTGAAGACCTGAATTTTTCATCAATCATTTCTCCCACAACTATAAGTGAAATCGTAATGGAAACTTGTGAAGCAATTGCCTCCACATTAGACGAATACATACAGGTATAATAAACAAGTTTTTTATTAATTTAAATATATTAAAGAAACGCAGTTTGTAATACATATGTGATAATTTGTGGTAAAAAAGATGTATTGTAGCATTCTGCATAACAACTGGGTACAACTAGAGAACAACATTGGAAAAATATTCCCCCGACAGAAGTCCAAGTATTGTTGTTTTGTGTAGAATCTTCGCCAGGATATATTAGTGGAAGTGGAGTAGATGAGGAACTCGGTGTGGAAATTTCGTTAATTTTCACGGAGTTTCTATGTAGCGTCCTCATTTCAGCTTCAAACAAGATATCATTTATAGCTTTTTCGGCGTGCAGCCTTTGGTCCTTTGCCAAGCGTTTTAATTTGAGTGTCCAACCCTTTCCCACAACGTCATACTCATCACTTTGTGGTCTAGAAAGATAATTAATTACACGCTAGAGACAGCAATTCATTTTGCGGATTAGGTTTCTTCCTCCTCCTTTGTTGAGGTGGTTTCACTACATTCAGTTGAAGAGGTTTCCTGCATATTTTCATCACATGTTTCGATGTCCTCCACAGCAAGCTTGCAGTTCCTGAAACATACATGTAAGGTGGTGTTATATAACTTATTAGGATTTTACTATGTATGACTTATGTATCCAGTATAATTATCTATAAATATGATATATAATAATAACTATGTACACATCTAATATTAATCAATATACTGTAAGTACATATTTATAGAATATCGGTTTTATTTTAGCTTCCGAAAACGGAGGAGAAGTGGACAAATATTGCTCATGATTTTGGTATGAGATGGCATTTCTTTAACTGCATAAGAGCTATTGACAGGAAGCACGTGTGCGTACGCAAACCTGCTAATTCTGATTCACCTTTCTACAATTACAAACATACGTTCAGCATTGTATTAATGGCGGTAGTAAATGCCAACTATGAATTCATAGTGGTAGATATTGGAGCTAACAGCCGTATATCTGATGGCGGAGTACTGTATCACACGAAATTCTGGAAAATGTTTCAATCAGATGTTTTTGGCATTCCCCTGCCATCTACGCTACCAAACACGGAAGAAGTGTATTCTTATGTTTTCGTGTGTGATGAAGCATTTGCACTACATACAAATGTGATAAAACTTTACAGTAAAATAGACCTGACAAAAAATCGTTGAATCTTTAACTACAGGCTGTCTCGGGCCAGACGTGTGGTGGAGAATGTATTCGGAATACTTACGACGCGATTTGCTGTAATGCAAAAAGAAATCTCTCTGGATCCAGAAAAAACAAGCAAGATAACATGGGCATGCTGTTATTTACATAATTATCTATTGAAAAAGAATCATCAGGCATACTGCGGAAATGCTCAACTTGTGGAGAATATTGACACTGGCGAGAAGGATCTGACAGAACTCCAAATATGTTGCTCCCCTTAAGAAAAGGAACATTTTGTAAAGTCAATAAAAATGCAAAAGATGTAAGAGAAAGGTTTTGTGCCTATTTCAATACTCATGGTCAAGTTCCTTGGCAGAGAACGCACTTCCTAGACTAATATACAGGTAATAATGTCTAATATAAATATCTGGTCTGGTCTGGTCTGGTCTGGTATATATATATATATATATATATATATATATATATATATAGTATGGTACCTCGTTGCAGGTGGGTGATGGGATAACCCATTTGCTAAAATGAATTAAGTCAATAATTAATTACTTAATATGATAAACACAAATAAATTACTTAAATTTTATTTGTAAAACTTTGTAATGAAGTAGAACAAATAACAGCAGTATTATGATGTATGCGTTTACTTACCTCGCTTTGTTCAATTGAAGTCATACTGTGTCTTGGTTTCTCTTGACCTTGGAGAAACTTCATCTCTTCAAAAACCCAGGAGCATGGTTTATATACATCGTCTGGGCCAGCTCCAGAACGCCTTAAATCCTCAATTTTCCGTAGCTCTTTCCTTAAATTTGATTGAAGAGTATTTATTTTTGTCTTTACATCATCAACTGTTGCATCCGCCTTTATTTGCCTATAAATTGTGACCAGTTTATCGTAAGCCACGGCCTTCTTTACTTTATTTATGTAGTCTTTGCTGCTTATGTTCCACAATTCGGGTAAGTTTCTATATTTGCTTATAAATTCAAGCAGAGATTCGCGATGATTTGATCCGCTCTCTGCCATGACTGGGGAGATACTGAGGAAATACTGAGGAAATACTGTCAAACTAGCTTCACACGTTCAGTATTACTGGCAATATTACTGACAGTTCTGAGAATATTATGAAAATTTCATCAATCCATCAGTATACTGACAAACCATCAGTCTTGACTTCACACGATCAGTATTGACAGTAAGCTGATACTGACATTAATACTGTTAGTAATACTGACCGTGTGAGGGAGCCTTTAAGAAGGGAAGACTACAGATAGTCGAAGAAATGTGTTTGTTCCCCATTCGCCCCAGAATAAAGAACATCGTAAGTCTCATCAATCCCATGTCACATGTGTTTCACTAAGTAAGGCTAAAGAAAAAGCAGACAGTTTTCATTGATTTTTAGGGGGGGGGGGTTGTGACCAGTTATTTTGATTTTTTCAGACGATTCTTTACTCTAAATTTTGGTTTTGGAAATGTAGGGCAACAATAAGAAATTAACAATTCATGTTCTAATGTTTAAAATAAGTTTAAATCGCTAACAATCATATCTATACAAAATCCTTCTCGTTGAAAAATATTATGTTTGAAAGAATGGTCCATTAACATTGCGAGAGGAAGTGTGTCTGGAAAATAATGAATGGATTGAAGGTGCCGTCAGTCAAAAAAAAGTTTGGGAACTACTGTTTTAGACAATTAGTATTAATATCTAGCTTTCGTTACAGAACCGACGTTTGCCTCAGGCTTTAATCTAGTTTGCTTTATTTTTAACTAAAACAGTCTATAATTAATTTAAAAAGAACATTTCAAGGTTGCCACCTCTTCATTTAAAAATAAAATTAATAGTCAGAATAATTAATTTTCAATAATTATTATTCTAAGCCTTATCTTGTATTCCAACAATTTTGAGTGTACAGGGTGGCCCAAAAAGTCAGGATACATTGTTGGTTTATTCGTAATAAATGTTCAAACTGAGACCTATTACCCTCGATACACTTCTTAATTCTTCTGAGTGACATCCTCAAACTTCTCAACATAACAGGAGGAAATCTTAGAAAATTCAGCCGTTATTCGAGTCTTCAGTTCCTCCAAGGACCGGGAACGATCACTGTAAATGCCGAATTTCAAATAGTACCACAAAAATAAATCAAGGGGCGTTAGATCTGGTGACCTAAGAGGCCATTCAACAGGAGCTCATCGTTCACTCAATTATTTTCCCCATGTGTCCTGACTTTTGGGCTACCCTGTATAATTCATATACCGTTATATTTTTATACTCAAAAGATAATCTGTGTTTAATGAACAGATACTAGTTCCTGGATAGAAGTATTTGTTCTTGTTACTTGCAAAACCTTGGTCAACATTAGCTTCCTGGTTGTTTACATTCAGCTGGCAGAAATTCTTCCGACGTCTCACCGAGCAGCTGGGACAGGATTCGCATCAGTTATTTCTTCGATAATTGGAATTTCGACTCCTTACATAGCATACAGCGTAAGTTCAAGTTGTGCCTAGCAAAGAGTTTCATTTCATTTATCATGCTGCTTTGACTTAGGATACTTTCGCCACCAAAAAACAAATTAGTTCGGTATCAGACTATATAATAATAATAATAAATTATTATTATTATTAAGTTCACTGAAAGTTATTAACTTCTTATTTATTTATATATATATACAGTTCTATAACTTATATACAGTTACTGTATATTACTCAATGACGAAAATATTTGTTTCTAAGGGCTCTCACTGGTCCGCTTTACCGTACTTTATATTGGTTCTTCTTGGGATAACGGGTACGGTAACTGCCCTGTTCCTGCCAGAGACGTTGGGGGAGAACCTTCCCCAAACCACTTTGGATGCTGAGAACTTCCTAACCGATCAACCATTTTGGTGTTACAAGGGATGGAGACCAGGGAATCGAAAAGCGCAAACGAAAACCGAGATGAAAGTGTAAATTAAACGATGCACGTTTTTCTTATTTGATTTATACACGTTTCTGTATTAAGAAAGCTGCAGTTCTGGAGTTAAGTTCTACTGTAGTCTTTCTTAAATCTCAATTTTTATATTTTGAATGTTTTTAAAATTTCTTGTTGTCTTAAGCACGTTTTTAATGATGATTAAATAGTGGGGGTGAACCTTAAAACTTTTCATAGATCTTTAAAAAATATAAATTTATATTATTTTTTAAAGTATAACAACTTTGAACAACAGTTGTAAGACAGCTAAAATGTCTGGTATATTAGCTGTTCAAGGAAGGTTACTAAGGCTAAGATAGGGAACTTAAATACCACATGCATAGATTTAGTTCAATCATAAATCACGTATCCATAAATCTTTAAACAAACATTTACCAATAATATTCTTAATCGGTGTAAAGTTACTACCTTTCGACAAATTTTCTCTCACTAATTTCTTGGGCTTTACACAGTTTCCAATTCCTTTACACACCTCGGAGGAACTACATCTTAGAATGGATCTTATGTTACGGTAACCTCAGCATAAAATTTCTTTATTTCTTTGCTCTTTCACACAGAGGCAATGCGAGTTTCTTTGTGCAGTAAAGCGAGTAACCGAATCAAAATACTTTACTATCAGATCTCGTTATGGTCAGTTTAATTACTAGGAAGATCGAACCAAAATTTGGTCATATTAAATAAAATTTCTTTTAAGAGCACAGAGCTCATCTTGAATGGAAAAATTAAGACCCGCTGTATGGAAAAAAAAGAAGAAATTATTAATATAAGACATTTCAATCCTTAACACTGGGTTAATTTGAAAGATGGACAAAAGCTGTGTATAGCAGTGTTTTATCATCCAGGAGCCGCGAAATTTTACGAGGATGGGCATGTGATTGAAAATTCAAAAGTTACTGAAGATATGGAAATTTCAGGCAAAATGAAACACCCGCAATTTACTACGTCCATACGGAAACTGTATAGGCTCAGTTTGATGTTACGTGATGTTTGAGGGGAAGGGGGGGAGGGGGAACTGTTTGTTGAACAGTGGGAGAAGAAAATTCTCGGGTAGCCGCGAAACAAGAACGGATGGCAATGGGATGCCTTGCGCCATGCAGAAAAGGTTGGGAATCACTGGTGTACAAGAATGGGTCATGCGCATAGGCGGATCCAGAGGCGGGGCCAGGGGGCTTAACTGAATCAACGGGGCTTAATTTGGAGGCCCCATACATCCTGGTTAAACGAAATTAAGTAAAACGTTTGAATGTTTATGTCCACGTTGCTTCAATTAAACTCCCTGCCCTGGCCCCCCATTTGGATCCGCCTATAGTCATAGGTCATGCGTATAAGACAACGAAATTTCATAACACGTATCTTTTTTACCTTTAGGAAAAGCCGTCAACTCGAACTAACCACTTTCACAAACCAGTGGCGTAACTAGGCATACGCATTATATGCACGCGCGTATGCTGTAGTATTAAAAAAAATTCGCGATCGGTCACCAGATAACATCTTTTCATTTAAAGTATATTATTGTAGTGAGAATCAGTCTCGATTCTACCATTGCATACGAACATGCACATGTGTTTATACGCACAACATTAGTCAGCAAAACATTCTCACAATAACGGTTGGTGTCGGCCTTATCCCAAGACAAAACCCGTGTCACTAGTTGTTATTACAGTATTAATAGTAATATGTGAGAATTAGTTTATTGTACAGCGGTCCAAAAGTCCCTATTTATTTTGCTGAAATGATGATATTTCTATTTTATTTTCTACAGGCCATAGATGATGATGGATGTACAGGAACGTGTGATGGTAGTAACACTACGTATCCAAGTCCAAGGGAAGAAGTGCAAAGAAATTCGAGAAAAATTCTAAAGAAGATTTCACAAACTGGGACTTACAAAGCAATTCGCGAGCTGGTCAATAAATTTAAAAGAACAGGATCTGTTCATGATGAGGCAAGATCTGGACTTGCAGGTACCTCTGAAGAAAATGTCGAATTGGTAAGGGATGCCTTTGAAACAAATCCTAGAATGTCAACTTGCACAGCATCACGTAAACATACCAAAAACGACTGTTCTAAAGATTTTAAAATCAACATTAAAAAAGAAAAGTTACCATATTCAAGCGCTACACGAGTTACACGAACAGGAATATCGAAGACGAGCCGCCATGTACAGTGCTTACAAGAAGTCTTGCGCCTCTGTCTCGTCCCAAGCTAGTCTGTTAGGTATAAAATGGGCGGTCCTTTTGGCAGCGGAGGTGTTCGGATTGGTGCACATCATTGCTCTAACGGTGTAAGAGATACTTAAATTCATGTGTGTATTATGCCATATGATGTGCGTAATAAATAATCATTTTTAAATAGTTGGAGTGTTCAAGGTCATCTGTAATAATCTATAGACTACCCCTCAAGCCCACTCTCAACACTTAGATTCCCCTAAGACACAGGCGTCTTCAAGTAACATGAATGCGTAGAGATCTAAGGTGTTAGATTCTATATTATATAATTTATGTGCTAGGTTTAAGAACGCTGGCATTGAAGGATGGAAGGAAGGGACAGTAAAATAGATAATAGGTTTAATGAAGGAAGTGGAATGAGGATGGAGGTAAGCGTTGTTATGTCGAAGGAAACGAGGTTGGGTGGGGAATTACGAAGGGAGGAGGAAATGCTAAACACAAACTCAAATATTTATTTTAATGCCCTAGACCTAGAAAGACAAAGAGCAAAATACCTTAAACTAACAATGGATTGACAGAAACAGAAGAGTCTGGTCTTAGACGCACTGATAGGTTTAACGTATGTGGCTAGAGGCCGCCACTCAGAATTACCACTACTACCTAAGTCATAATAAGGTTATTTACTATGACAGAGTAGTCATGAGTAGTTATGGAAATAAAATATGATTATACTGTTGATGGCTGAGTATATTCAGTTGGGATATAAACTATTGCTGACAATCTTTGGATCCTTGGCTTTTAAGACGAATTTTTTATGCATATGTTCAACAAAATAGGAAATTGGCTGATTATTATTACCATTCGAAAGGTTGGTACCCTTCACAACCGAAATCAATTTCAGAAGGGGTGCATGGTATCCTCATTTCCTTTATCGTCCCAGCACGCTTCACATAAGCCATTTACACAAAGATGGAAAGGCCGTCTGTGCACCACGAGACGACCCAGGCAATGCGGGGAGCAATGGTGACATTGCATGAATATGGTGTGCCAATAAGAGAAATATCAAGACGACTAGACGTTCATCGAAGCACTGTGGAACGGTGGATTCATCGGTATGAAGCAGAAAACTCAATCGTACTTTGCCGAGGTCTGGTCCTCCGCGTTCAACATCTCAAGAGGAAGATGCTGCGATTGTTAATCATGCCAGAGAGCATCCGTTTGTTCCAGCGACGCATATTTACAGACACCTGAACCTTCGTTGTAGCGCAAATACAGTGAACAACAGACTTCACGAGGCAGGGTATTTTTCTCGCCGTCCAGCTATAAAACCTGCATTGACGATTGAGCATAAAGAGGCGCGGATGGGATTTGACTTGCAATACTTGTCGCAGGAGGAAGAATTCTGGAGAAAAGTTGTGTACTGTGACGAAAAAACATTTTCAACAGATAGTCATGGTTCCCTGCATTGTTGGAGGCAGCGCGGAAAACGCTATGAAGAAGGAAATGTTTTCCTGAGCAAACGTAGTGGTCACATCAATCTCGGTGTGTGGGGCTGGATGTCTGGCTATGGTGTCGGAGAATTGACTCAAGTAGATGGACGCTTTACTGGACAGTAATATTGCCAGATACTGGAAGAGGTGCTGCTACCCAGTGTTCGTGCGTATCTGGTTCCAGCACCGGAACCATTTTACTTAATGGAAGATAACAGTCCCATTCATAGGAGTAACGTTGTGAGAGCGTGGTACGAAGATCACCCAGAGATTATTAATCTAATTCTGCCACCACGTTCTCCTGACTTGAATCCGATTGAAAACCTTTGGGCAATAATGATTAACGAATGGGAACAACGCAATGAAAGAACATTTGAAGCACTTTTAGCTCACACGAGGAATAGTTGGGAGAGCTTACGCCGAACACCAAACATTCTCTACAATCTGGCCTCTTTTATGCCGCAACGATTGCAAGAAATTATTGATGCTGGAGGAAGCTATACGAAATACTGATGTTAAAGCCATGACGTAAATGTGTATCGAATATATATTTATGTTAATATAGAATTTTATTATATTTTTATGTTCGACATCTATAAAAGTATATATTGTAACCATGAAAGAACTTTACTTATCCTTAGTTAGAATCTTTTCTTGCAATGTCTACGCTCGTGGAGATGATAATACAGTATATGCATTGTTGAAACAAACTATGAGAAGGTAATAGTTTCATGAAAAAAATAAAAACTGGCAACATCGAGGTCATCACATGTTTATGGGAATTGTCATATATGCTATGCTACCAATAAACTCTTATATACTACTATATACAGTATACTATATTACGTAATAATTACGCTGAACAAATCAAATGCAAATTTCTCTGATTCACGGCCCACCAGTCTTGCTTTAGACCAGTGGTAGTCAAACCGGGGTACGCGAGGGGTTTCCTGAGGGTACGTAAGCTCTGCTGCAAAAACAAGCAAGTTGGTTATTCAATTATAATTATCATCTATCATTTAAATTTTTTTTTAAATATATATTGTAATCATTTATTTATAATATTAATATTTAATTATAAATTTAACTCAACATTGGTACAAGTTATTATTAAATTATTTAATATTAATTATTTTATATTTTTATATTTTATTTAAATTATTATTAAATTACCCGATATTGGTACAAATTGGTACGAATCGTACGATGCTGTAAAAATAGTAAATTATATTAAGTCTCGAGCAGAGAATTCACACCTCTTTAAAATTCTTTGTGAGGAGATGGGCAAAAATCATACTCAGTTGCTTTTGCACACTGAAGTGCGCTGGCTCTCACGAGGAAAGGTATTAACACGACTTTTTGAACTTAGGAATGAAGTGAGAAGTTTACTTAACAGCCGAAATTCAGACTTATTAAAATTTATAGAAAATGAGGAGTGGCTTTGTAAACTGAGTTATTTGGCAGATATATTCACCAAATTAAACGAACTTAATCTTCAACTTCAGGGGTATGACAAAAATATATTGCAGGCACAAGAAAAAGTCAAGGGATTTTTTGGGAAAGTTTTATACTGGATAAAGTACATAGAAGACAATAATACCACACCTTTCCAAATATTCAGCGAATTCTGTCACGAAAACGAGTTTCTTGTCAGTGACTCAGTTATGAATATTATAAAGCAGCATTTAGTGAGCCTTCGTGAATCATTTTTGCATTACTTTCCATGTATTAATAGAGATTCCCCACAAAGTGAATGGATAACGAATCCGTTTTCGAACCTTGCTGTGTCTAATGCGGAGCTTCCCGCTCGTTTAAAAGAACAGTTGATTGAATTGGCAGCTGACAGCTCACTTAAACATAAATTCAATGACTTTTCTGTCTCCGAGTTTTGGAAATTGGCCCATATTGAATACAAAGAATTAAGTGAATTTGCTATCAACAAACTACTTCCATTCCCGTCCACCTATTTATGTGAAAAAAGGGATTTTCGGCACTGACAGCTATCAAGTCGAAAGAAAGAAACCGCCTACATCCAGAAGCTTGCCTCATAATGGCACTCACAAATGTTCGTCCGCGAATAGAACAACTTGCTAGTGACAAGCAGTCCCACCCATCGCATTAATTACTTGTAAGTATTTAAAATATATATTTTAAAAGCTCAGACGATTCCTAATTAACTGTATTAGATTCTAATACAGGGTTATTTAAAACGATTCATCTGATTTTAACTGAGAATACTTCCGTACCTATCAACCGTGCATCAACTGGGCATACACCACATGAAAGAGGAAACCTTCGAGTTTTACAAGATCACCGCGAGAGGGCTCCAAAGTCAAGCCGTGGCCTAGCCTAGCAACAAACAGTCAGTGTGAAAATGGCGTCCGCACAGCAGAAGGCGTTTTGTGTGTTGCAGTTTTCGAGCTGTAAATCGACCCCTAGGTCGCCGGATCTTACACCGTGCGACTTCTTCCTTTGGGGGTACGCTAAGGATACTGTGTACTTGCCACCGTTGCCCACATCTTTGGATGAGCTCCGAACTTGCATTGTTACTGCCGTAGAGTCAGTGACAACGGACATACTGGAGCGAGTATGGGAGGAATTCGACTATCGTGTCGACGTTGCTCGTGTAACTAGGGGAAGTCACATAGAGCATTTATGAGGTGACAGACAAAATTTGGACAGTTTTTCTTTTGGTTGATGTATCACAAATCACTCTGTATTTGTAACATTAAAAAATATTCTCATTTGAAATCAGCTGAATCATTTTAAATAGCCCTGTATTTGCCTGAGTTAAAATTTGTGTAAATTGCATGAGTTGTGTAAAATGTAAATTGTATAATTAAAATGCTATGATATATATATACAGGGTGGGCCGAAAGTCTGGATCCATAGGAAAATATTTATTTTAATACATAAATTACAACAAATGGTAAATACTTAAAATGAATATCAACTTTAACTCGTAAATGCGTATCCGTGATACTGTACAGTGGTTCGTACTCCAGTATAAACAACAAATTATAACAAATGCTCAAATTGGCGGCCTCTGACATCGAGACACTTAGGGATGGAATTTATGATTTTTAATAATTCTTCGAATTGAAGTTCTCGAGATGCGTGTTTCATTTGATAATCTTCTTGTTGACTTTACTGGACTATTCGTTAAAGTTTCACATACCATTGCAGAGGTATTTTCATCAGTTGCAGTTTTTGGACGACCAGAACGCCGTCGATCATGTACACTTCCTGTTTCTTTGAAACGTTTAAACAACTTGCCAACAGTCGCATGTGTTACTGGATGCTTATCAGGATGATTTCTATTGAATTCAGTAGCAACTTCTCTGTGTGTAGCGCCCTGTCTTGCGTAAAGGAGCACAAGTTCTACCCGGTCTTCTGTTGTTAGATTCGAAGCCATTTCTGGGCTGAAATACAAAAAGTATTTGAGTATTTATACTGGAGTACGAACTACTGTACAGTATCACGGATACGCATTTACGAGTTAAAGTTGATATTCATTTTAAGTATTTACCATTTGTTGTAATTTATGTATTAAAATAAATATTTTCCTATGGATCCAGACTTTCGGCCCACCCTGTATATATATATATATATATATATATATATATGTTAAACACAGACCGTGCATGGAACAAGGAACTCTTCTGGGAAAA
Source organism: Bathynomus jamesi (assembly GCA_023014485.1). Taxonomy (NCBI): domain Eukaryota; kingdom Metazoa; phylum Arthropoda; class Malacostraca; order Isopoda; family Cirolanidae; genus Bathynomus; species Bathynomus jamesi. The sequence continues at coordinate 114,243 of JAJOZX010005775.1, read as the reverse complement.
TTAAATCCACTATAGTCCGAATAAGTAATGGTAAATGACAAATACCATAGTTTTTTCTTTTTCATGATTTTAGCCCGACGTGGGCAACGGGTCTCTCGCAAAGAGATCCCATAAATATAGCTTCCCTCACCAGCTATCTGCAAAGCAGACAGGATCCAGCTTTGGGACATGGATCTAGGGTTTAAAGCAAGCCTAGATCCCTACATTCAGAACCTCTATATAAGTAAAAGACTCGTTGCATTCACGTCGGGTTGAATAAAACAAAGAAAAAGGGGGTAACTATTGTATTTTTAGCCAAAAAACCAAAACTTAAGCCTCAACCGGGACATTGAGCGTCCACTTTTCAAGGCACGAAACACGTCCGTTTAGTATACAAAAACTCAGAATGGTTCCCTGAGAACATTATATGTTAAACACAGACCGTGCATGGAACAAGGAACTCTTCTGGGAAAATTAAATCCACTATAGTCCGAATAAGTAATGGTAAATGACAAATACCATAGTTTTTTCTTTTTCATGATTTTAGCCCGACGTGGGCAACGGGTCTCTCGCAAAGAGATCCCATAAATATAGCTTCCCTCACCAGCTATCTGCAAAGCAGACAGGATCCAGCTTTGGGACATGGATCTAGGGTTTAAAGCAAGCCTAGATCCCTACATTCAGAACCTATATAAGTAAAAGACTCGTTGCATTCACGTCGGGTTGAATAAAACAAAGAGTCTTTTACTTATATAGAGGTTCTGAATGTAGGGATCTAGGCTTGCTTTAAACCCTAGATCCATGTCCCAAAGCTGGATCCTGTCTGCTTTGCAGATAGCTGGTGAGGGAAGCTATATTTATGGGATCTCTTTGCGAGAGACCCGTTGCCCACGTCGGGCTAAAATCATGAAAAAAGAAAAAACTATGGTATTTGTCATTTACCATTACTTATTCGGACTATAGTGGATTTAATTTTCCCAGAAGAGTTCCTTGTTCCATGCACGGTCTGTGTTTAACATATAATGTTCTCAGGGAACCATTCTGAGTTTGTGTATACTAAACGGACGGGTTACGTGCCTTGAAAAGTGGACGCTCAATGTCCCGGTTGAGGTTTAAGTTTTGGTTTTTTTGGCTAAAAATACAATAGTTACCCCTTTTTCTTTGTTTTATTCAACCCGACGTGAATGCAACGAGTCTTTACTTATATAGAGGTTCTGAATGTAGGGATCTAGGCTTGCTTTAAACCCTAGATCCATGTCCCAAAGCTGGATCCTGTCTGCTTTGCAGATAGCTGGTGAGGGAAGCTATATTTATGGGATCTCTTTGCGAGAGACCCGTTGCTCACGTCGGGCTAAAATCATGAAAAGAAAAAACTATGGTATTTGTCATTTACCATTACTTATTCGGACTATAGTGGATTAATTTTCCCAGAAGAGTTCCTTGTTCCATGCACGGTCTGTGTTTAACATATAATGTTCTCAGGGAACCATTCTGAGTTTGTGTATACTAAACGGACGTGTTACGTGCCTTGAAAAGTGGACGCTCAATGTCCCGGTTGAGGTTTAAGTTTGTTTTTTTTGGCTAAAAATACAATAGTTACCCCTTTTCTTTGTTTTATTCAACCCGACGTGAATGCAACGAGTCTTTTACTTATATAGAGGTTCTGAATGTAGGGATCTAGGCTTGCTTTAAACCCTAGATCCATGTCCCAAAGCTGGATCCTGTCTGCTTTGCAGATAGCTGGTGAGGGAAGCTATATTTATGGGATCTCTTTGCGAGAGACCCGTTGCCCACGTCGGGCTAAAATCATGAAAAAGAAAAAACTATGGTATTTGTCATTTACCATTACTTATTCGGACTATAGTGGATTTAATTTTCCCAGAAGAGTTCCTTGTTCCATGCACGGTCTGTGTTTAACATATAATGTTCTCAGGGAACCATTCTGAGTTTGTGTATATATATATATATATATATATATATATATATATATATATATATATATATATATATATATATAGGCTGACCATATTTCCTTGAGACAAAAACGGGACATTGGGATGGCAAAAAAGGGACGGGGTTATGTAATATTCTGTATTCATGAAAAAGTAAGTACATAAACCGGGACAAAATTGACATTTTTATTAAAACGACGGGACGGCCAGGAAATATAAAACAAAAGGTACTGTCCCGTTCAAAACGGTACGTATGGTCAGCCTATATATATATATATAATTAGGTGGTCGTAAATAAAGATCGTTTGATAGCTTCATATTCTGTGTAAATTGTATAACAACATTTTTATTTTGGAAACTGAGGGGGAGGAGGTACGCCATAATAAAAAAAACAAACTAAAGGGGTACGCCAAGGAAAAAGTTTGAATACCACTGCTTTAGACTAATGACTTTCATAAGATGGAATAGGTTTAACATAGTTCGTTTAATAGGTTACCACTTAAAACAATGGATAAACTATCTATTAGTGAGACGACCGTGACTTCCTCGAAATGCGAGCGCGTGAGAGGTTCACTGAGGAATTTGGTCATTAGATTCTTCACGTAGGATATATATCACAAACAACAACATTGACAACAATTCCCAACAATTACTTAATATCAATAATTGCATTTGAGCAAATAATTTAGACCTGCGTCAAAATAACTTAGGTATCATGCCATGATTTGGGATATTTGCCGAATTAGTCGTTCTCTATAGTCTACACTCTACAGTATATATTGAGACGGTATAATGTAATGCCCAGCTAATATTACGATGACTAGGATTGCTCCATAACCATCCCAACATCCCGAAACTTGTTCCATTCTGCTTCTTAATCATTTGTATTTTAAACACTAAAATGTAGCAGAAGTGACTTAATAATGGACGTCATTGATTGTGTTAGAGCAGTTATGTGCACCAATCCGAACACACCTCCGCTGCCATAAGGACCGCCCATTTTATACCTAACAGACTAGCTTGGGACGAGACAGAAGCGTGAGACTTCTTGTAAGCACTGTACACAGAATTGATTGAAAAAATTCATATCGAAAACTTATTAAACATTTCCTTCAGCGATGAGGCGACATTCCACACATGCGGAAAGGTTACTCGACATAATTGCCGTATCTGGGCTAGTTAAAAACCAACCAAGTTCTACGAATGGGAGAGAGATTAGTAGTATGATGGCATTTGGTTAGAGGAATTTGGGGTGCTTTGAAACTTGCCCCTGGAGGGGCCTCCTGAAGGCCTTCGCCTCCGTTATAAGGGGTCCCCCTTCCTTAAGTTCCTCACCCCATTTATGGGGTCTCACCGTCCTTAATGAATGGCATTTTCCCCTTGCGGGGCCTCCTCCTCCTCCTTGGGGGGGGGGGAATTAATTTTTTAAAATTAAAAAAAAAAAAATTAAAAAGGATTCATCCTCGCCTTCCTTCACGAGAAAAAAGCCTCCTGTGGGGATCTTTCATGAGACAAACAAAAACAAATGCAAAAACAGACCCGAAGAAGCAAACAAACGCTGGAAGCGTTCGTGCAGAAGATCCATTTCTGGAGCACCAGCCTTCTGCTGATTTACTAATATATATATATATATATGTAACCAACGTATATATTTTGCATATAAGAACTGTAGTGTAAGGCAAAATAGCAAAGATTTCTTTAAAGCCGTCCATGATCTCATATTTTTGGCTTAATATATTAATAACGATACCACACAAAAGAAAATTAGAATAAATACAATCAACTCAAACAAATTTTGCCTTGTTCTAATATTTTATATTACGAAATATATCCAGAAACTATTAAATATATTAATTTTAATTTCATTTATCTAATTTAAGGCGAGACTAACATATTTCAATCCATTCGTATAGTAACGTGATAACAATCATCATGAACAAATATCAATATATATATATATATATATATATATATATATATATCAGCCCTTTCCAAAAGACTAGGATGAACGCGAATACATGCAATTTATATTTCGTAAATTCAAATATCGATATCTTCCTTCATAGACGTATATTTCACCCATATAGTTTTCAGTTATTTACATCGCCTCACGTTTCTCGAAAATTGTAGAGAAGTTCTTACAACTACGCCACTTAAATGATAACTTGTGAACTAGTTGAGTTTGGTATTAAAAGGTCCAACTCAACTGATCTGTGTATCTTTATACAGTCTAATGCAACGAATTAAAAAATCAACCACCCCGATTATCCAAGCTATTAGCAATCCTCTCGTACGTCTTCTAAGCTATGGAAATTTATGATATGAAAACGGCTGGTTGTAGATTCACACAACTGCGAAATTACTGTATTCTCATTAATTTTATATATTTCTATTCTTAGTATGTGATTTGTCATTGTATTATTAATATTTGTCATGGATAATGGTATGCCAATAAACTTATTCATCTTCATTTTTCATACAAAACAGTGAAATAAATAAGCAGGTATGCCTTAAATTTCCATCTGGTACCATATAGCTAAAGAAAACGACTAGCGATTTTTTTCGGTGGTAACTCTGTTATTTGTGTGATTCTTTCCGAATTATCAGCCCCATCTGTAAAATACTTGGTCAAGGGACTAACAACTTCAATACAACTACATTTCGCATCGTCGGTAAAGATTAATTTATTTAACCTCGTATTAGCTATGCAATAATCAACTCTTACCTCGAAGCAAAGAAACGTACAAGCAGTGGCGGACTGGCTAGGGCCAGTGATGGCGAACCTTTTTATCCAAGTGTGCCAAAATTCGTGTTTTTTTAAATAATGATATTGTTGGCGTGTCACTTGCATACATGCATTTTAAATTTAACTACAAAATCATAGATAGCTGACTTATTAATCGAAAGTACTAGGGCGTAGACGATTTATTGCAGTTTTTCATCAGAATACCAAACATTTTCAACATCCATCGCGTGTCACTTGAAACCCTGCGGCGTGTCACTGCTGACACGCGTGTCATAGGTTCGCCATCACTGGACTAGGCTGTCAGTCTGCCATGTGGCAGATGGGCCCCCCCTATAAAAAAGGGAAGGTGGCCCCCTAGACCTGAGGTAAAAAATTTGGCAGCCAATCTATTATACTCGTATATAAAGTTTAAATAAACATAAGTCAGTTGGGCCTGATGAGATATATCCTAGAATCTTAATTGAGGGTGTTCACAGTATTTCTATTACATGAAATAGATAAAATTTATTTAGATTTTTGTAATTATTTGTTTGTATTTATTTATTTTGTATTTATTAATGTTGTAATTTGTTTGTATTTTTTTATTTTGTATTTATTAATAGTATATAAAAAGGCAAATGTATTAATAACTTCTTTAATTTGTTAAAATTATTGCAGGTTTTAAACTTTTAGAAAGTAGCAAAAATTAATAAATTTACGTGCCTAAAATACAGTTTTGCCAACCTGCCTATCACTGCGACATTTTTAACTTCATTAGTTTATTTAATAGTTGCCTACATGCTTCATTAAAATCAATTCCAATTTATCAAAATAAGTCTCTTATTTTTGTTATTGCTGTTATATATGTATAATTATATTTTATCCATTTCTATGTCCATATATAAAAGATATATAGAGTTATGTATATATTTTATATAAAGCTGGTATATATAAAGATAGATATAAAAATAAATAAGAAAATACATGTAATAGTATTGAGAAAAGATTACAATACATTACATTACAATTACATTACAATACCGTTACAGAATACATATATTCATTCATTATAGTATAATTCAAGCATTGTTATTTGTTTTGAAATTTGTTGATCTTGATTATATTAAAAGCAATTAGTAAATCAGATTACTTTATTAATTTAATTTTTTTTTTTTTTATATTTCAGGTAAGGTGTCTAAAATATTTAGACAGTGGGTTCAGGAATTCTATTAAAAGTCTATATAAAACCATAATATATATATATATATATATATTGTATTATTTCATAAAAACAGCGTTAATCGACCAATCGCTAAAAATATAACCAAAATCGTACGCCCGCCAGAGTACTGACTCTCAATTCCTTCCAACCTTTGGAAATTCTGGGCGACAATGTTATACTCTTCTTTTGGCGCGCTCTGACGCACCTTGATGCCGGCGAAAAGAGCTGGAGTCGCCATCTTAGTTCGTTCGAAGTTCTACTACGAGTAATACGTATCGGTTTGATTCCGTAATTTTAGCCCGTTATTATTTCAATTAACTTCGTTTTATAATAAAATGCCAAGATTTAACATCATTCACTAATGATTCTAATAAATGTCGAATTCTTTTAAGATCTAGAATTCATTTTATTCACTCGTCGTTCCACCTACATATATATATTTATACCCGGGTGTTAATCGTTGACCCAAGTGTTTGAGAATGCCATTGTGGATTGTCTTACACGAGGAGAACCATCCAGGGGTAGCTATTTAGATTGAATTGAAATTTCATTAACGTTCGTCAAGTTGAACCTTCGACAGGTTGACTGGGGTTATCAGCTTGAAACGAGTTAATTGCGATTCACGAGCTTAATCTGACTAGCGGTATATATTGTGGAACAACCAATTGCATAACGTCGCAAACTAAATCGATACTTTATAGTTAGGCTTGTAAAGACTAACTTATTTGTCAGTCTAAATTAAACAAATTTAAATCTACTCAACTTCAGTCTAAATTAAACTGATTTAAATCTACTCAACTTCAGTCTAAATTAAACTGATTTAAATCTACTCAACTTCAGTCTAAATTAAACTGATTTAAATCTACTCAACTTCAGTCTAAATTAAACTGATTTAAATCTACTCAACTTCAGTCTAAATTAAACTGATTTAAATCTACTCAACTTCAGTCTGAATTAAACTGATTTAAATCTACTCAACTTCAGTCTAAATTAAACTGATTTAAATCTACTCAACTTCAGTCTAATTAAACTGATTTAAATCTACTCAACTTCAGTCTAAATTAAACTGATTTAAATCTACTCAACTTCAGTCTAAATTAAACTGATTTAAATCTACTCAACTTCAGTCTAAATTAAACTGATTTAAATCTACTCAACTTCAGTCTAAATTAAACTGATTTAAATCTACTCAACTTCAGTCTAAATTAAGCTGATTTAAATCTACTCAACTTCAGTCTAAATTAAACTGATTTAAATCTACTCAACTTCAGTCTAAATTAAACTGATTTAAATCTACTCAACTTCAGTCTAAATTAAACTGATTTAAATCTACTCAACTTCAGTCTAAATTAAACTGATTTAAATCTACTCAACTTCAGTCTAAATTAAACTGATTTAAATCTACTCAACTTCAGTCTAAATTAAACTGATTTAAATCTACTCAACTTCAGTCTAAATTAAACTGATTTAAATCTACTCAACTTCAGTCTAAATTAAACTGATTTAAAGCTACTCAACTTCAGTCTAAATTAAACTGATTTAAAGCTACTCAATTCAGTCTAAATTAAACTGATTTAAAGCTACTCAACTTCAGTCTAAATTAAACTGATTTAAAGCTACTCAACTTCAGTCTAAATTAAACTGATTTAAAGCTACTCAACTTCAGTCTAAATTAAACTGATTTAAAGCTACTCAACTTCAGTCTAAATTAAACTGATTTAAAGCTACTCAACTTCAGTCTAAATTAAACTGATTTAAATCTACTCAACTTCAGTCTAAATTAAACTGATTTAAATCTACCCAACTTCAGTCTGAATTAAACAATTAAAAGCGTCCAAGTAGTGGGAACCCTAAGTTTTAATTTAAACAATACCTTTTCGAACCTGAGGTAAGGGTGGACGCGGGTAGCTGTGGGGATACCCTTTTTAGGCTGCTGAATTTTCCACATAAGGAAATGGAACACATGAAACGGAAATCTGGAGCGCAAAAACGGAAAGATAAACGAGAAGCAGAAAGAAATGATTCAGCAAAAACGTGCAGGCCTATAACAGCATTTATGATATCAACACCTATATCTACATGTCAGAAAGAGGAAAGCGACTTACAGAGAAATTCAACTACAACTGTTCATGCTGATACTGTAGATCTAGGACATAAAGATGAAGGTATGCCTAACGTTTTTGAGACTGTAGATGCTGATTTTTATGATTCTGAATTAGCTGGTGGAATAACAGTAACTGAACCTGGGCCTGTACATGTACATAATCAAAAAGATCTAGTAGCTGATTTAAATAATGATGAGAATCAACCAACGTTTAGACAGGACTCTTTCAATATCCTGCACGAACAGATTTGAAATATTTTTTTTCAAAGAGCATCCAATTCAGCCACATGATCATGATCTGCCATTTACTGTAAAGTTATATAAGCGAAAAATTATGGGTGACACTGTCTCACGACACTGGTTAACATATAATAAGAAGAATAGATCACTATATTGTTCATTTTGCTTGGCATTTGAGTCACCAACCTCTTCTAACCCATCTGCTTTTGTGCGAGGATTTAATGATTACAGACGCATTAGCCAGTGCTTATCAGAGCATGAATCAACTGGTATACATAGCAAGCATGCTCAGGAATATATCAGTGTAGTAAATGATGGTGGTTTAGCTCGTTTTTTCGCTGCATCATTGCAGAAGCGAAAAGATGAAGTACTAAAGCAGAGAAATATTGTTGCCAGAGTTGTAGATATAATAAAGATGTTAGGTAAACAAGCTCTTCCTTTTCGTGGACACAGAAATGAGTCAGCATATTCTCTTCTTGATGAAACAGAAAATCATGGAAATTTCTTGGCTACTGTGCAGTTGATGGCAAAATATGATCCTATTATGGCTTCTCATGTTTCCATGGTGAAGGAAAAGTCTGAACAACGATGTGAAAGATTGGAAAAACATAGAAAGGCACAAAGTAAAGGTCGTGGTAGTCTTGTCACATTCTTGAGTAAAACAACCATCTCTTCTTTGACCCAAATTATGAAGAATATGATACAGGAAAAAATTACTCAAGAAGTTGCTGAGGCCAAGTATTATTCCATACAAGTAGATTCAACCCAGGATATTTCATCAATTGATCAATTTAGTATTGTTATTCGATATGTACTAAATGGTACTATCCATGAACGACTACTTGCAATTGTTCCAAGCAATGATGGTACAGGGCAGGGACTTTTTGACCTATTAAATGAAACATTACAACGTCTTGAAATACAGTAGATCCGAAAAACTGCTTATCAGATCGCACAGATGGCGCTGCAAGCTACCATGGACAATATAATGGCTTACAGAGTAAAATTGCTGATGTAGCTGATCAGCATGTTCATGTATGGTGTTATGCGGCCATGTACTCAATTTAGTAGTTACTGAAACCACGAAGTGTTGTGTACCAGCAGTTTCCTTCTTCAATTTACTCCAGAATTTAGCAAAATTTGTGAAGGTATTATATAAGCGAATGGCCATCTGGATTGAAGTTGTTGGACATCATCTGGGGAAAGAAGAGATGAAACGATTAAAGCTAATTGGTGAAACCAGGTGGTCAGGGAAGTTCAATACAGCAACTACTATATTTGGAAATTTTGACGAGATATGTATCAGTAATTTTATGGATCTTCTGACATGTTTATCCATTATTCAAAGCTCTAACAATTTTGAAGCAAAAACAAAACAGGAGGCAAATGTTTTACTGTCTAGCTTTCTAGAATTTCAAACAATATTGACAGCATTCACATACTTATATATCTTTCAAATTACAGCCCCTTTGTCAAACTATCTACAGACAAGTGGCTTAAATATGTTTACTGCATGGAATATGGTAGAAAAATCCATTACAGATTTGAAGAAAAGATCAAGAGAATTTGATAAAGTATATAGTCAGGCTTTGAAATTTGCCAACAAATCCAATGAGCACATTGCACAGTTCAATAATGATGAAAATCAAACCGTGAAAAATGATTTTGTAAAAACTGAGTTACCAATCAAGAGGAAACATAAAACAAAGAGAATGGCAGATGAACTAACTGCTGATGAAAAAAACACATCTGATTCTTTGTCAGACTATCGTGTACATGTGTTCAACTTGATAATGGATCGTGTTGTACAATCACTGGAATCCTGTTTCATTGACCATAGACAACTATATAAGGATAGGAGCACCGACAATTCAGCGCAAGTCAGTACAGTTAAAAGTTTAGTTAAAAATAATAAAAATAAATTGCAATAAATAAAAGAGAGAAAAATTTGTATATTTATATATATGCTAAATTGGGTCTGTATCGAAGGAGTGACATTTCAAAGGAGTGACATAACAAAGGAGTGACATAAATACCGTAACGAAGGAGTGACATAACGAAGGAGTGATAAATCGGAGATAAAATTCAAAGGAGTATAATTATTAAAATTTTATTTAAAAAAACAAAATTTGTTAGAATTGTTAAAATTAAGATTTTATTTAAAAAACTAGAAACCTAACCTAACCTAACCTAAACTAACCTAACAGTTGCAAGCCTCTCTTCCCTCTGGATTTGTTCTTTCTTCTTCTTTGTTGGTATTTTCGCGCTGAATTGTCTTTGCGCTGAATTGTCTTTGCGCTGAATTGTCTTTGCGCTGAATTGTCTTTGCGCTGAATTGTCTTTGCGCTGAATTGTCGGGTCACGATAAGGATATGTCATGCCTCGATCCATCAAATTATGAATATATTACTAAAAATGGTCTTGAAGAAGAAGCATTGGAAGGTATTCTTGAGCTTGCTCCAGGGATAAATAGAAGTGAAGTAAAATTAGAATTGCAGTCTTTTGCATCGAACTTTGAAATATTTAAGCTTTTGCTGAATGATGATAATGCAGAGAGCAGCAGTAAAATGAATTCATGCTCTAAATATTGTGGCAATTGTCCATCATGTGTTCTGTATATTCTTGCATCAAACAGACTTAATGACAAGGCATATGATAATCTTTACCAAATGTACAAAGCTATCTGTACACTGTCTGTGACTCAAGTTCAGTGTGAACGGGCATTTTCTAAGCTTAAAATAATAAAAACAAGATTACGAAATTCTTTGTCGGAGGAGAATCTGGAAGCATACATGTTGATGTCTATAGAAAAGGTCATGTTGGATGAGTTAGACATGGAAACTATAATAGACCGATTTGCAAACTCGAGTAATGAACTTAAAAAACTACTCTTAGTATAGCATGTATGTATGTATGTATGTATATGCAGGCAGTACTTGTAAAATATTTGTACTTATTGGTAAAATAAATTTATAAAAAAATATAAACTTTTTTTATTTAAACAAACTTAACTCATAAATAGGCTTATTAGGATAGGACTAGAATTGAATTATGTAATGGGGTTATGGGCCTCCTGACCCCTCTGGCAGACAAAATTTTATGAGCCAGTCCGCCACTGCGTACAAGTTATATATCCAGTCGGCCACTGTGACTATTTTCTGTTGTCAGCTTCTATACAAACGGCAATAAAAAGACTTCTTTACAATCACCATATATGTACATAATGGCATGTTATATATATATATATCGGGTGGCCCAAAAAAAATGGCACCAATTTTGAGAAGTGATATCTCAATAACCATTGCAGCTAGGGACTTAAAAAAACAACCAAATGAAAGATAATTCTTTTCTCTTTAAATACTTATTCTATGGCTTGATGGTTATAAGCCCATATAATGCCCGAAATTGGCTTCCACAAAAAATATAAAAAAAAAGTTGCGCATTTATATTTATTCCTTGATCCTAATTTTAAAATGAAATTTTTCTATTCCAGACCCCAAGATGGGATTGAGAGAATCTGATAAGAACATTATACAAACACTACGTGAAGAAAAAGGATATTCATTAAACAGAATCCTTTACGAATTTCCAAATAGAAATTGGAAAAAAAGAACTGTGGCGCATTTTTTACAAAAACTTAAAGAAACCGGCAGCAGTCAACGGCGTCTGGGAAGTGGTCGACCAGAAACTATTAGAACGCCAGAAAACATTGAAAAAGTAAATGAAATGGTTTTAAGTCAAGAGGAACAACCGGGAACAAGTAAAAGTGAACGTGAAGTTGCGAAAGAAACCGGGATTTCACGTTCATCAGTACAGCGAATTATTCGCTGTACTGATGAACGTGAAATCCCGGTTTCTTTCGCAACTTCACGTTCACTTTTACTTGTTCCCGGTTGTTCCTCTTGACTTAAAACCATTTCATTTACTTTTTCAATGTTTTCTGGCGTTCTAATACTTCTTGGTCGACCACTTCCCGGACGCCGTTGACTGCTGCCGGTTTCTTTAAGTTTTTGTAAAAAATGTGCCACAGTTCTTTTTTTCCAATTTCTATTTGGAAATTCGTAAAGGATTCTGTTTAATGAATATCCTTTTTCTTCACGTAGTGCTTGTATTATGTTCTTATCAGATTCTCTCAATCCCATCTTGAGGGGTCTGGAATAGAAAAATTTCATTTAAAATTAGGATCAAGGAATAAATATAAATGCGCAACTTTTTTTTGTATATTTTTTTTGGAAGCCAATTTTGGGCATTATATGGGCTTATAACCATCAAGCCATAGAATAAGTATTTAAAGAGAAAAGAAGTATCTTTCATTTGGTTGTTTTTTTAAGTCCCTAGCTGCAATGGTTATTGAGATATCACTTCTCAAAATTGGTGCCATTTTTATTGGGCCACCGGTATATATATATATATATATATATATATATATATGTTAAGCATAACAATATTAAAACCTCATCAATAATATATTCTCTTTTTAACTCAACTAAAAGAATCTGCAAGTTTTTATAATCTATTTAATGTTTAAAATCAAATTGTTAAAGATGCCAATAACTATCGCATACAGATTCAGTTAAAACATAATAGAAAATTAAATCAAGTGGGCCTGAAATCGATCCTTCAACCTCTTAACCCTGATCAAACAATCTTCTAAGAGAATCTGGGCAACAACAACTTCTCTTTTTGGGCCTAAATTTTAAGTTACCAAACCTTAAGATAAATTATTTTAAACACTTTTTATCATTTGAAAAACTTTTTTCATAGTTTAAAACGAATCCTAATAGCTGACGATACCAAATTTTCCCATTAGACCTAGCCTTTCTGCCTACATCACCCATAAACACTTTTATAAATTTAAAACTCGAAGTTTTTCCCCCTAATCAATAGTAAGATATTGCTTGCCTAAAAGAATCATCCCTAAAATACACATACTCCATCATAATTTCACGTCTTGACCAAAGCAAAGATACCATTCTTCTTAACAAATCAGATGATGATAATAAGTTGAATAAAGCCCTCAACGACTCCGTCAAATTCAAAAAGATTAATGACAAGCCTCTAGCACTTTCCCTAAACTTGAAGATAAAATCAACCGTTTCCTTAAAGTTTATATGATCAAAATAAAATGTCGGAGGATAATTATGACCAAATACACACTATCGTCATCTCCCCAGACACTCTTCATAGCCTCCATAAAATACACATACCAGATTTACTCATTAGGCCTATCCTTTTTTTTTGCCTACATCACCCATAATTTCCACATAGCAAAATTCCTAATTCCCCCAACTCCACCCTAAACCTTAATGCAGAATAAATATTCCATCCCCATTTCCTACGAATTCGTCAAAGAAATACTGACGTTGAACAATTCAAACAATCTCCGTATGCACAGCTTTGACAGAGTATTCCTCTACAACAACATGCCAATTAGAGAAGCCATCGACATATGCACCAACAATTTATTTTCCATAGTCAGAACGCAGACCTCGACCTAACGAAACAAGAATTTACCAAACTGCTAACCCTTGCCACTTCAGACACCTACTTATTTTCAACTTTACCAACAAACCTATTCACTAGCCAGGGGATCCCCCTAAGAGCCACACTAGCTAACATCTTTCTCTGTTATCACGAAAATAATGGCTACTCCATTACCCCGCTGATTACGAACAGACTCATATAAAAGATATGTCGATGACACCTTTGAACTCTTTCACACTGCTAACCACGACCCCCTTTTTATTAACTATCTCAATTCCCAGCATCAAATTATCAAATTCGCTAAAGAAAACGAACCTAACAGCACCTTACTCTTTTTAGATATAACAATAACAAAACAAAATAATAAATTCAGCACATCCATATATCGAAAACCTACATATACAGACATAGATATAAACTACTTAAGCCACGGCCAGGTACTATATAAAATTAACAGTATTAAAATCTTATTCCACCGTGCTTATGAACTTTGTTCCTCCTACTTATCCTTCCACAACGAAATAGAATTCGTTCAGTTTCTGCATTAATAATTCTTTCCCAAAACATTTACTACATTCTCTAAATAAAAATTTTCTCAACAACATTTATCAGCCCCCTTAAAGTCCCCACCGTTTCATTTGTACTCACCGCAATACGAGCTATATTGGCAGCACCATTTGCCAACATCAAACGAGAGTGGACGAACATCGTGTCATTTCTACCCAACGAAGTCATCAATAAGAGATCACTGACACCTCGACAATCACCCACTGTTCCCCACCAATTTCAAAATTATCAATTCAGCATACCAATCAAACGACCTCAGCATCCTCGAATCCCTATACATCCTAAGTACAAAACCCAGGGGTTAATAACACACTGGATTCGTGCACCATTAAACATAATCAATCAATCAGTACAAAGCCTCCTCTCGACGACTATAGTTCTTACTTCTATACATTTTATATAATTTTAACTTTAAATTATTATCATAGGACTGTACAAATATTTTGGTATAAAATCTCTTACTATATTTGTACACTTTTTATTTTTTACTTCTTAACAATGATGATGGAAATCGAATTTCCGAAACGTCTGACTAATAAACATATTCCACCTTCTAGTCCTCCTATTCCTTATATAAATAACTTATATATCACGTTACTATACGAATGGATTGAAATATGTTAGTCTCGCCTTAAATTAGATAAATGAAATTAAAATTAATATATTTAATAGTTTCTAGATCAATTTCGTAATATAAAATATTAGAACAAGGCAAAATTTGTTTATAAGTTGATTGTATTTATTCTAATTTTCTTTTGTGTGGTATCGTTATTAATATACAAGGTGTACAAGTCAGGATCTATTTTTGTGAAATAATTATTTTTTTCTATTTTTCTTTTCAAAAGCCCTTAGAATGAATACAGAAGAGCGTGTGGCAATAGTAATTTGGCGAATCGAGGGAAAGAAATACAATGACATCAGAGAGAAGTTTAGAAGGAGATTTCATAAGCCGGGGCCAATAGACAAGACAATACGAAAATTGGTGAACAAATTTAAACGAACAGGATCTGTAAATGATGAAGCAAGATCAGGACGACCGTGTATGTCAGATCTTACCGTGAATGCAGTACGCGGAATTATCACTGAGGAGCCACGTACGTCCGTTCGTGCTGCATCACACAGACTCGGCCTCCCGACGTCATCTGTGCACAAAATTCTGAAAGTTAATTTGCAGAAGAAAAGCTATCATTTGCAGGTTTTACATGATTTACATGAGAAATATTTCCCTCGATGAAGTGCTGTGTGTGCTGATCTCGTAGAACAAATCTGGAGTGATAATTTAATGGACAACATTCTCTTTAGTGATGAAGCCACTTTCCATACGTGTGGAAAAGTAAATCGCCATAACTGTCGAATTTGGCCAGATGAAAGACCGAATGATTTCGTCCAAAATTGGGAAAGAGACACCTAACTGAAGCTACAGTTACGGGGCTTATTTATCTGGACATGTTGCAGCAATTCCTTGAACCTCAGCTGATTGGGGATAGGATTGTTAGTACCGTCGTCTATCAACATGATGGTGCTCCTTGTCACTATGCCAAAATTGTTCAGGATTATCTAAATGGACGTTTTCCAAATCGTTGGATCGGACGCGGAAGCAACAGACCTTGGCCAGCGAGATCACCAGATTTAACCCCTTTAGATTTCTTTGCATGGGGCTTTATCAAATCGCACGTCTATCAGACGAAGATTACGAGTCTTGAAAACTTACGTACACGTATACGAACTGCTGCAGATAACAACCCCGCAAATGCTCCAGAATGTGTTTAGAAATGCTGCGGAACGATTTGAGCTGTGCAGGGATACTGATGGGCGTCACGTCGAATCCTACTCTTAATTATCACTGGGGAACACAACTTTTGGTGACTTAGATGTTAGACCTGTTTCTGGGTATATTGAGGTCGCTGATTCTAAAAATGACATTAGTTTTTCTCCATCAGCTCTGCTTATCAAGATATGATATATATCTATATATATTTCTATATAATGTATATAATATTATATAATTGCTGACTGGCAATCACTGTTGTTGTCAATTGAATACAAAAGTGTGATGAATGTCAGCAAAAATAGTGTATTAACATCAAACAAGCATAAGGTACGAAAAATATTTATTAAATTCAAACAAGCTTGAGACACGAACCTCAAAAAAAGTTCTTTCATTGAGACATCTCACATAAACCGCGTTTCTGAGATTTCTTGCGATGAGATGTGCCAGGACATTCGCGTTGGATGCTCCAGCAGTAATCTGCCATCATGTGAGTATCCCATCGTCCGCGGTACCGTTTTTCCATGGTCCTTAGTTCTTGGTGAAATCGTTCACCCTGTTCCTCGCTTAGATCACCGAGGTTATCTGTGAAACGATCCAAATTACTGTGGAGGTAATGCAGTTTGATGCTCATTTTACAGCCAAGTTTACAAAAAGAAGAGAGCATATTCTCCACTAGTTCACCGTAGTTATCGGCCTTATAGTTCCCAAGGAAATTCTTCACAACCATACTAAACGATGACCACGCACGTGCCTCAATGTTGTCCATTGAATCTTGGAAACGCAGGTCTTTCATGAGTTCCCGGATTTGCGGTCCATCGAAAATACCTGCCTTCAGCTTTTCCATGCTCAGCGCAGGAAATTTTCTACATATGTAGCCAAAACACGTCCCATCTCTGTTCAAAGCCTTTATAAATTGTTTCATCAAACCTAGTTTGATGAGCAGTGGTGGCAATATGATCCTTTCTCTGTCAATCAAAGCTTCTTTGATATTTTTTTCTCCAACCACCATGTTTTCTCTCAGAGGCCACTGTCTTCTCACCCAGTGTTCATCTTTAGCTCTACTGTCCCAGAGACATATAAAGCACGGGTACTTGGTGTACCCGCTCTGCTGGCCCAGGAGAAAATTCACCATCTTCAGATCCACACAGATCACCCATTGGTGGTCTCGGTATGATATCTTTTCTAGGACTAGGGCGACTGTCCCGTGCTCTTCTCTCATACCGACTGAGTGACCAATTGGGATTGATCTGTATCTGTTGCCGTTGTGTAGAAGAACACATTTTAGGCTCCGTTTGGAGCTATCTATGAATAACCGCCATTCACTTGGTGTGTATTCCGATATGCCCATTTTCATCAGCAATCCGCGCACATTGTTGCAGAAAACTAAATCGTTCTCTTTTGAGAAGAAGGGCAGTAAATCCTTTTCTCTGTCGCGATATAACGTGATTTTGGTTCCCGGCAGCAGTAAATTTTTTTCTCCCAGCCTGGAAGCTAACAATTCAGACGATTTCTTCGAAAGACTTAAGTCCCTTATGAGGTCGTTTAATTCGTGTTGACTAAAACCTTCTGCAACTGATGACGGTCCTTCGAAATCACTGTCATTTTGCCCACATATGCTTTCTTTGTCAGTAGCAGATTCATCATCTTCTTGAGGGAGCTCTGGAAGATGGCTGAATGATGGGACAGGTATCTCATCTGAATGTGAAACAGGCCGTCTAGCTGAGTCTATGTCAGGATACGTCCATTTACTCCGGTTACGTCCATTGATGCCCTTTATATTCACCAAACAAAAGTAACAGTCATCACTGTGGTTTCTCTGTTCTCTCCATACCATTGGTATACCAAATTTCAGGCACCTCCTCTTTCCGTTGGTCCATTGCCGCAGATGCTCCGTACACGTTTTACACACAACATGAGGAGCCCATGGCTTATCTTGGTCCCCTAGTTGTACTTTGAATTAGGCAAAATAAGCTTTTTTCACAAAATCAGTAATAGTTTTTCTCTGTTCAATGAACGTGTACTCTCCGCAGATAAAACAAAACACATCTGGATGATTTAAACACTTTCTTCGTGATGAAGCCATGTCAACACCTGTAACAGGAAAGAATTCACGTTAGTACATGTACAATACACATGCAAAACAGCAACATCAGCAAAATCATAGCTACAATTTAATTATACAGATGCATTTAGATTTACGAGCAACTCATAATACCGTTCCAGAAGGGTAATAAAGTAGGTAATGACGTATGCAATATCTCAAAAACTAGAGCTGCTAGAACAAAATGGATGATATTTTCTGAATCAGTGGCATGAAAATATTCAGAATTAGGTCTAAAATCTCAGGCACCAAGAACATTTTTATTTTTTTTGTTCCCCAGTGTTATTTAATAAATGTTACCACTTTATCATTTTATGACTGAATTCCATATAATTTCCAAGTGCTTCACAAAAATAGATCCTGACTTTATGTACACCCTGTATTAAGCCAAACCGATGAGATCATGGACGGCTTTAAAGAAATCTTTGCTATTTTGCCTTACACTACAGTCCTTATATACAAAATATATACGTTGGTTACATTTACTATATATATATATAAAAGAAAAAGCTCCTGTGGGGATCTTTCATGAGACAAACAAAAACAAACATGCTAAAACAGACAAACACAAGCAAACAAACGCTGGAAGCGTTCGTGCGGAAGATCCATTTCTGCTTATATATATATATATATATATACAGGGTGTCCCATAAGTCCGGCATCATAGGAGAAATTCATATTTTTCTTATGCTCGGGATGACAATTTCCCGTCTACCATTCTGTTCAGTGACGAGGCTGTTTTTTATGGAAATGGTGAGGTAAATCGACAGAACACCCGCTACTGGTCTCAAAACAACCCTCACTGGTATACCTCTTCAAAGGAACAAGGTGCATCTCGGGTGATGGTATGGTGTGGCATTTGGAAGGATCGCATCATAGGCCCCCTCTTTTTCGATGAACATGTCACTGGAGGCACCTACCTACTTATGCTGAAGGAAGAAGCATTTCCCAGTGTCTTGAACGAAGAAGGAAATTTCCCAACATGGTTCCAGCAAGACGGCGCTCCTGCACATTACAGCACCCAAGTAAGGGAATACCTGTACCAACAATTCCCTGGTCATTGGATAGGACGTCGGGGGCCTGTGGAATGGCCAGCTAGAAGCCCGGATCTCACGCCACTAGATTTTTATCTCTGGGGCCACTTGAAAGCGCTGGTATACGCAGAGAAAATTAGCAGTGTTGAACATTTGCGGAAGCGCATTATTGGGGCATGTAACACCATTACTCCTGACATCATTCACCGTGTGCTTGCTGACTGGGTATCACGTCTGAATTTGTGTACTGAAAACAATGGTGGACATATTGAGCACGTTCTGTAAATAAAAGCTTTTGTTTTGCGTTTTTTTATTATTTTTCCTATAATGCCGAACTTATGGGACACCCTGTATATATATATATATATATAATATATATATATATATATATATATATATATATATATCAGCAGAAATGGATCTTCCGCACGAACGCTTCCAGCGTTTGTTTGCTTGTGTTTGTCTGTTTTTGCATGTTTGTTTTTGTTTGTCTCATGAAAGATCCCCACAGGAGGCTTTTTTCTCGTGAAGGAAGGCGAGGATGAATCCTTTTTAATTTTAAAAATTTAATTCCCCCAAGGAGGAGGGGGCCCTTCATGGGGCAAATGCCCTTCATTAAGGACGGTGAGACCCTATTTATGGGGTGAGGAACTTAAGGAAAGGGGGCCCCTTATAACGGAGGCGAAGGCCTTCAGGGGGCAAGTTTCAAAGCATCCCAAATTCCTCTAACCAAATGCCATCATACTACTAGATTCTCCTAAAGTTAATGTCTGGTTGCTTATGAGAAGATCGAAGATTTACGGACCTTTTTTCTTTGCAGAAGCTACGGTAATGGGGCCAATTTATCTTGACATGCTTCAGCAGTTTCTTGAAACCCAGCTTCGTTCAGATAGCATTCTCGACACTGTTGTCTTTCAACAAGATGGAGCTCCGTGTCACTATGCAAACCTCGTTCGGGCATACCTTGAGCTCTTACCAAATTGCTGGATTGGACTTGGTGGAAACAGGTACTGGGCAGCACGATCTCCGGATTTAACACCATTAGACTTGTTTGTGTGGGGGCTTTATAAAGTCTGGGGTTTACGAAACAAGAATTACAGACCTGCAGGATCTGCGAACCCGCATTGTCGCGGCAATCGCTAAAACAACCCCAGAGATGCTTGAGAATATGTTCCGCAATGCAGTGGGCTATACAGGGATATATTTGTTTTGAAATTTTAATGTAGTTTTTATTTTAAAGTGAAACAAACACAGCGTAACGGTCGTTACACGCATGCAACCTCAACTCTCACTGCATATGAGATTTGTCCAAAACTCTGAGTTGGCTTGACCAATGCCAGTGAGTTTTATACCACACAGCCTAGGGATGAGGGTATGCAGCAATGTGCCATTTACTGTATACACAGCTAACCCATCTGCATTTAGAAAAATAAAAAAAAAATTGTCGTAACGGTCGTTACTGTGCGATTTTAGTAATTTAAACAGCCACTTATTGGTACTAAACATGAACAATATGTGGCCAAATGCTTGAATCCTTACCCAATAAACGCTATTCTGTATATATATATATATATAACGTAAAGAACGACGCTTGTATAGGAGATATTCCGCGCAAGACGAGAGAGAGAAAACGGAACAAATGAAAAAATGAAGTAACCACCTGGGAATCGAACCCGGGATCTTCCGATTGCCGGTCAGACGCGATACCATTACACCATGGACTTCACTCTTCCAAATGCCGTAATTCTTCTACATACTCGCAGAAACCAATGCCCCAAGGGGGCACCTCCCGCATGCCGTAACATTATATACATTCAACTGCAAAGAACACGCAGTATAAATAACGTAAAGAACGACGCTTGTATAGGAGATATTCCGCGCAAGACGAGAGAGAGAAAACGGAACAAATGAAAAAATGAAGTAACCACCTGGGAATCGAACCCGGGATCTTCCGATTGCCGGTCAGACGGCGATACCATTACACCATGGACTTCACTCTTCCAAATGCCGTAATTCTTCTACATACTCGCAGAAACCAATGCCCAAGGGGGCACCTCCCGCATGCCGTAACATATATACATTCAACTGCAAAGAACACGCAGTATAAATAACGTAAAGAACGACGCTTGTATAGGAGATATTCCGCGCAAGACGAGAGAGAGAAAACGGAACAAATGAAAAAATGAAGTAACCACCTGGGAATCGAACCCGGGATCTTCCGATTGCCGGTCAGACGCGATACCATTACACCATTTGGAAGAGTGAAGTCCATGGTGTAATGGTATCGCGTCTGACCGGCAATCGGAAGATCCCGGGTTCGATTCCCAGGTGGTTACTTCATTTTTTCATTTGTTCCGTTTTCTCTCTCTCGTCTTGCGCGGAATATCTCCTATACAAGCGTCGTTCTTTACGTTATTTATACTGCGTGTTCTTTGCAGTTGAATGTATATAATGTTACGGCATGCGGGAGGTGCCCCCTTGGGGCATTGGTTTCTGCGAGTATGTAGAAGAATTACGGCATTTGGAAGAGTGAAGTCCATGGTGTAATGGTATCGCGTCTGACCGGCAATCGGAAGATCCCGGGTTCGATTCCCAGGTGGTTACTTCATTTTTTCATTTGTTCCGTTTTCTCTCTCTCGTCTTGCGCGGAATATCTCCTATACAAGCGTCGTTCTTTACGTTATTTATACTGCGTGTTCTTTGCAGTTGAATGTATATAATGTTACGGCATGCGGGAGGTGCCCCCTTGGGGCATTGGTTTCTGCGAGTATGTAGAAGAATTACGGCATTTGGAAGAGTGAAGTCCATGGTGTAATGGTATCGCGTCTGACCGGCAATCGGAAGATCCCGGGTTCGATTCCCAGGTGGTTACTTCATTTTTCATTTGTTCCGTTTTCTCTCTCTCGTCTTGCGCGGAATATCTCCTATACAAGCGTCGTTCTTTACGTTATTTATACTGCGTGTTCTTTGCAGTTGAATGTATATAATGTTACGGCATGCGGGAGGTGCCCCTTGGGGCATTGGTTTCTGCGAGTATGTAGAAGAATTACGGCATTTGGAAGAGTGAAGTCCATGGTGTAATGGTATCGCGTCTGACCGGCAATCGGAAGATCCCGGGTTCGATTCCCAGGTGGTTACTTCATTTTTTCATTTGTTCCGTTTTCTCTCTCTCGTCTTGCGCGGAATATCTCCTATACAAGCGTCGTTCTTTACGTTATTTATACTGCGTGTTCTTTGCAGTTGAATGTATATAATGTTACGGCATGCGGAGGTGCCCCCTTGGGGCATTGGTTTCTGCGAGTATGTAGAAGAATTACGGCATTTGGAAGAGTGAAGTCCATGGTGTAATGGTATCGCGTCTGACCGGCAATCGGAAGATCCCGGGTTCGATTCCCAGGTGGTTACTTCATTTTTTCATTTGTTCCGTTTCCTCTCTCTCGTCTTGCGCGGAATATCTCCTATACAAGCGTCGTTCTTTACGTTATTTATACTGCGTGTTCTTTGCAGTTGAATGTATATAATGTTACGGCATGCGGGAGGTGCCCCCTTGGGGCATTGGTTTCTGCGAGTATGTAGAAGAATTACGGCATTTGGAAGAGTGAAGTCCATGGTGTAATGGTATCGCGTCTGACCGGCAATCGGAAGATCCCGGGTTCGATTCCCAGGTGGTTACTTCATTTTTTCATTTGTTCCGTTTTCTCTCTCTCGTCTTGCGCGGAATATCTCCTATACAAGCGTCGTTCTTTACGTTATTTATACTGCGTGTTCTTTGCAGTTGAATGTATATAATGTTACGGCATGCGGGAGGTGCCCCCTTGGGGCATTGGTTTCTGCGAGTATGTAGAAGAATTACGGCATTTGGAAGAGTGAAGTCCATGGTGTAATGGTATCGCGTCTGACCGGCAATCGGAAGATCCCGGGTTCGATTCCCAGGTGGTTACTTCATTTTTTCATTTGTTCCGTTTTCTCTCTCTCGTCTTGCGCGGAATATCTCCTATACAAGCGTCGTTCTTTACGTTATTTATACTGCGTGTTCTTTGCAGTTGAATGTATATAATGTTACGGCATGCGGGAGGTGCCCCCTTGGGCATTGGTTTCTGCGAGTATGTAGAAGAATTACGGCATTTGGAAGAGTGAAGTCCATGGTGTAATGGTATCGCGTCTGACCGGCAATCGGAAGATCCCGGGTTCGATTCCCAGGTGGTTACTTCATTTTTTCATTTGTTCCGTTTTCTCTCTCTCGTCTTGCGCGGAATATCTCCTATACAAGCGTCGTTCTTTACGTTATTTATACTGCGTGTTCTTTGCAGTTGAATGTATATAATGTTACGGCATGCGGGAGGTGCCCCCTTGGGGCATTGGTTTCTGCGAGTATGTAGAAGAATTACGGCATTTGGAAGAGTGAAGTCCATGGTGTAATGGTATCGCGTCTGACCGGCAATCGGAAGATCCCGGGTTCGATTCCCAGGTGGTTACTTCATTTTTTCATTTGTTCCGTTTTCTCTCTCTCGTCTTGCGCGGAATATCTCCTATACAAGCGTCGTTCTTTACGTTATTTATACTGCGTGTTCTTTGCAGTTGAATGTATATATATATATATATATATATATATATATATATATATATATATATATACATATATATATATACATACAGTGATCCCCGAACCTGCACGAGGGTTCCGTTCATGAAAAAGCTCGTCACGAAATTGTGCGGGTCGAAACTATCTCCCCATAATATAAATGGGGTTAGGGAGATAAAAGTTAAAAACAATCATATAACCTTGATTTTGCTTCCGCCCAAATTGTTCATACTGACGAAGGTCAAGCTTGTCACTCCACCTTAGACTTACAGTTTAACGTGGAATCCGAACCACGCCCCACCAGCACCCCAGCGTCTTAATCACCAGGCGACGCAGGGTACCCATTTATCTACCAACCAATTTCTTTATCGTGTGGAAGGATGAACAGCTGGGTTTTGCTGCTCGCCGCCTGCCGTCACCGGGTCTCGATCCAGGGGCCGATGGATTCGTAGTCAGCGACGCTAACCACTACCGAGGCGCATATAAAGTAATTTTTACCTGAATAAAAGCTTTTAAATCATTGTATGATAAATGTATTTAAATAATGCATGTAAAATAATATATAACAACAAGTACGGGGCTCCAATAAACCTTAGCCCCCCCGCCCATTGCCTAAAGTCCAGGGGTCCCCAACCCTGTGCCCGCGAGCACCATGGTGCCCGCCGGCCCTTTTGCGTGTGCCCGCCACTGACTGACTACGATTGATAAGTTTTTATTTAAATTTTTAATAAAATGTTAAGTATGTTACATATTTTAAATATTTAGTTACTAAATATTTAAAATATGTAACATACTTAACATTTTATTAAATTTTAGTAGTTAATTATGGAAACATGCTCATTTATTTGAAAATAATTATTTCTTTATAAATAAATTAAGTTATCGTTTTGATCATTTTTCTAAGATTCTTAGTTAGCCCATCCTTGTTTTTTTTTTGTGTATTATGTTCATTATTTTACATAGGAATTAAATGGTTTTTTTTGTGTATTATGTTCATTATTAAGTCCAACTATAAATTTGCCTTGAAAAAGTAAATGGTGCCCGCCGCACTACCGGTAGTCTTGAATGTGCTCTTCGGCACAAAAAGGTTGGGGACCCCTGCTAAACCATTAGAGGTACAGTAAAACTAAACATACCTTACAAAAGAGAATTTAATCCTGCATTTAATGAGAAACAATTAAAACTTGGTGTTCCCGCCATTGGCTTTCAAGACAGCCTGAATTCGCTTTGGGTTGCTTGCCAAAAGTGACGTGAATAGATCTTGATCGTTACCCAAATTTGCTAAAACAGTTTCAATGTGTTGCGTCATTGTATCCTTCGAAAATCGATTTGCTGCAGGTTCTTGAAACAAGAGACATTCAACCTTGTCCTTTATAACTGATCCAATGTGTTCACAGACGTTCAGGTCAGGAGAATTTCCTGACCATTCTTCATTTCCAAAGAAATTGATCTCATGGTTCCGCAACAACTGTTGAGTGGCTAATGTCTTAAAGCAGGGGGCCTTATCGTGCAGAAGTGTGACCTGATCGACATCCATAACATTGTTTGGGTTTCTTAGAAAAGGAATGACATGCTGGAATAGAATAATATCACGAAAATACTGTCCATCCCAACTCTGACCATTTGGCTTCAGCACCCACATGAGCTTCTTTGCAGTGAACAAAACAAACACACCAACACAGTCTGGACTTCTTAATAATTCGCGATAATGTTCATTGTCATCGATTTCATCTGGTGTTGTGGCCCACACTCGATCATTTTGGTAGTTAGGCCGACGTGTTACGTAAACAAAAAATTCATCGGAGACAGCTAAATGCATGAAATCATCCACATCCCAATCTTCGAGATAATGGGCAAACCACATTCTGTCATCGATGTTAAGTTGAGTTGAGTTTTTCTTGGCTTTGGAAGTTCATGCCAAGGAATTTAAACCTTGCCTATGACGGTACAGTCGAATGATCTCACCACTAACGATCTTTCCTCTCAACACTTCGATCTCTCTAGAAAGTTTAGCACAGCTGTTTTTCCGCTTACGCGTACCGCTTTCAATGATGTCCTTTGTTTCCTGAGAGAGTGGCAAATTTGGGCGCCCAGATTTGGTTGTATCCATTTCACATTCATCCAAAGTTTTATTCCAATTTCTTTTGACGAAGTCCTCACTTCTTCGCAACTTTTTGGCAACCCATGAACGTGTTATAAAGGTGGCTCCAGCATCACGAGCTTCCCGAAATGTTATTGCTCGTATGCGATCTATCACACGCTGCCTCTTCGAATCACCAATCAATTGAGAAGCCATTATATTATCACTTTATCAGCTAGAGTAATTTTAATACCTGCAATAAATAAAGAATTTTATATATTTTTATAATCACTAAAAACTATTTCGATATAAGTAAACATGTAAGCTGCAAATGTGGGGGGCTATGGTTTTTCGGAACCCCTTATACTGTAAATACTAGTAGTAAAAACTTGTAAAAAAAACAAATTTCGAAAACATCACTATAAAAATAATGTAGGGGCCTAATAATCCAGAAGAATGCGAGAAAGAAAACTCGATATGAGGTGCTCCGTTCGACAGTGACGAGTCCGTCATGGTCCCAAAAATCCGTTTTTTTATGGTACCAGAAAGGTCTATCCATTGTCTATCTGATAGTGGTGGCGAACCTATGGCACGCGTGCCCATTTGGGCACGCGATCAAATTTGCCTGACACGCCTAATCAAAATGCAATAACGTTGCAATAATGAGTATAAAATCATAGACTTAATGTTTATAATTTGGTGTAATATACAGGGTGTACATAAAGTCAGGATCTATTTTTGTGAATCACTTGGAAATTATATGGAATTCAATCATAAAATGATAAAGTGGTAACATTTATTAAATAATTAAGAGTAGGATTCGACGTGACGCCCATCAGTATCCCTGCACAGCTCAAATCGTTCCGCAGCATTTCTAAACACATTCTGGAGCATTTGCGGGGTTATGTTATCTGCAGCAGTTCGTATACGTAAGTTTTCAAGACTCGTAATCTTCGTCTGATAGACGTGCGATTTGATAAAGCCCCATGCAAAGAAATCTAAAGGGGTTAAATCTGGTGATCTCGCTGGCCAAGGTCTGTTGCTTCCGCGTCCGATCCAGCGATTTGGAAAACGTCCATTTAGATAATCCTGAACAATTTTGGCATAGTGACAAGGAGCACCATCATGTTGATAGACGACGGTACTAACAATCCTATCCCCGTCGTCTATCAACATGATGGTGCTCCTTGTCACTATGCCAAAATTGTTCAGGATTATCTAAATGGACGTTTTCCAAATCGCTGGATCGGACGCGGAAGCAGCAGACCTTGGCCAGCGAGATCACCAGATTTAACCCCTTTAGATTTCTTTGCATGGGGCTTTATCAAATCGCACGTCTATCAGACGAAGGTTACGAGTCTTGAAAACTTACGTACACGTATACGAACTGCTGCAGATAACATAACCCCGCAAATGCTCCAGAATGTGTTTAGAAATGCTGCGGAACGATTTGAGCTGTGCAGGGATACTGATGGGCGTCACGTCGAATCCTACTCTTAATTATTTAATAAATGTTACCACTTTATCATTTTATGATTGAATTCCATATAATTTCCAAGTGCTTCACAAAAATAGATCCTGACTTTATGTACACCCTGTATATAAACTTTGGTGGGCACGCGAATTTTGTTTTATGGTTTACACGATTTTTTTTGGCACACGACTGTAAAAAGGTTCGCCACCCCTGGACCGTCACTATCATAATACACAGTCCTCATATGGCGGGCTCGTCTTTATCGCCCGGTAATTTTCCATTGTTTTAGAGGGGGTGGTGGACCATGTGCGCGAGCTTTATAACTTTAACACGCGTTTCCTCGAAACTTAATTTGGCGCGCTCGTCACTGTCGCACGGAGTGCCTCGTATAAACGACCATGATGATGTCACATCGCGAGACCACTCAACCTAAACTTCAACTTCATAATTAACATTAAAAGATTCGACAAAGATAAAAATGGCAACAATAAATTCTTCCACTATAAAATGGTGACGATAACCCCCTTAACTACACATATAGAGAGGGAGAGGGGAAGAGTGACACTTAGAAAATCTGAAATAAATTAAAAAACATTTAATATGGATAAACATAATACTTAGGATTGGCATGACCCAACAAGGTCAACATTTATATATGCAGTTTGCAAAGAAAGTATGTAACGGTCGATATTGTAACGTGGGTTTTCTTTAAAAATGAAGGAGGTATAGAGGTAAAAACTCATTACTATCCTGTCTCTCTTTGATAGCTTATTGATGATATATATAGGTCTGCTTGCTTTCTGCATTGTGCCATCTAAAAAAAAAAGAAAAACGTAATGGTCGTTACATACGAGACATGGTTCACTTCAATAAAGCCTGGAGAAAAAATGGTTGGCAACACATAACATTTATCAGTGATCTGTGCATTCTGCAGGACAAAACAATGTCAACTTTGCTATTTCTTGACACTGAAAAACTAATGATAGACCTACGTTCACATTTCACTACACAACCTTTTTTCTGAACATGATAGGATCAATATCTCTTTAGAATATTAAAATAGATACATTTCCCTATAAAATGGTGTATTACAAGTGTGGTTTTGCTAAAAAAAAATAATTTTCGACTTAAAACTTGACATCTCCATGGAATGACCCTTAAGGGGTAAGTTGGCTTTTTCAGTGGGGTAATTTGGTACTCTGCAAGTACTTCTAAAGTACAGAAAGTGCATAAATAAACGACATGGCAACACTGGGACTGACTTTACGTGGGGTACAGGTAGATGGGGGTCATTATGAAGGTATCCATGTGAAAATGGGGTAATGACTCGGAAAGTTTGGGAACCACTGCCCTAGGCCAACAGGTTATGGGACAGTGACCTCATTGTCAAAAAGTCATAGACCAAATCTGAAGACAAATGATGCAATATAAGGATACTGGTTATTAGATTGAAAACTGAGATTTGTTTACATTGAGTTATGCCAAGCAATTAGATAATACTCAATAAAGGTCATGAAAACAACATTAAGGTCGAGGTCAAGGTCAAGGTCACTGGGTCAGTTGGAACTGGTGATTGAAAATTAACAAATATTCACTATTGATATTTAGTTTTTACCATTTATATAGCTTGACATATAAGGTTTATAGTCACTGATTAATCTTAATATCTCAATCTTTCAATCTCTCTCCATCATCATCGTTACACAAGGATGATGACGACAACCTTTACACAAAATTTGTTTATCTCCATCTGCCTCTGATGAACCAACTTGAGAAAACCCATCCATTCACAAACGCTTCAAGGATGGACACTACGTTGTTCGACGTAGCAACAGATACTGGGTTGGCCTTTCATCTGACTTAACTATTGAGCAGACTCTGATGCGAAGGGTGAAATCAACTGGAGGATTAACACGCGGAAGAGGAATGACCGAATCAGAGCGTGCCAGCTGGCTCCTGTCCAGGCCAGCATGTGCTGAAATGAACAACGTGATGTAAGAAGTCACAGGAACACATCGACGTACGAGCAACCAACACAGAGATGGGACCCACAAGAACGTCAAAGGACACCAAAGACATGATGTCTATCCTTTCATACATCCATGAAAGAAACCCATTTGCTGCAGACCCCACCCTCAGAAACATTGAGACTGGTGTCGTTGGTGATGCCTCTGCAAATGCCTACAAAGCAAAGGAAGTCGGCCTTCAAATAATCAAAAGCATGGAAGGGCAGACTGCAGCAGAACTCACCCTGAGGAAAAAAGACCAAGTTATGACACTTGAGACAAAAAAAATCAGTGAAAGTCGATGGGACCCCCGTATCGGTCGACCCACAGCTGCTTTTTCAGCGTTTAGTGGCAGCAGCTAATGCGACTTATGAAAACAAGAAGGTGGTCTTCCAATATGAACTTTGCAGCTTCCCATTTTCGCTGTTTGATTCTCAAGACTTCCTTCAGCAACCAAACAAAGCATCAGCTAATGAAATTTGTGAGTTTGTTCAAGACATCGCCCCAAGTCGGCCACCATCCAATGATGTGCAGTTTGTGCTTGATGGAGGCTCCCTACCGCAGCGATTGCAGGCACCATGGAAACATGGAAGCACTTTTCAGGTCATCATCAACTCGTATGCCCACTTTGTGAAAGGTATCCCAAGCCAAGGCAGTTATCGTCTTTGATGGGTACATGTCCGGCCCTTGAACGAGGGAGGGGACTCCAAGGAACGGCAATACACTTTGTGCCTGACATGATGCTTCAATCCACAAAAGACCCGTTTCTAGCCAACAAGGAGAATAAGGAGCGCTTCATTCACGCACTTAGAGACGCTTTGCAAGCATCATCATGTACTGTCATTTATGCCAAGGGTGATGCCGATTTGCAGATAGTCATGGCAGCAAAGAATTGTGCCAAAAACATCACAGCTGTTGTTGGAGAGGACACAGATCTTCTGGTGCTGTTGTCACATAGCATAGCTTCGAATGACATTTTTCTCTTCTCAGACAGACAAACAAAAAAAAACTAAGGTTGCATCTCATTTTTTTATTTGAAATTATCTTTCGAAGCTCTTTCAAACGAGGTCGTACATGATGGGGTTTTACTGTACTTGTTGTAACAGTGTGCATGGTGACTGTTGACATATGACGTTATCAAAGTCAATATTACACAATCATAGATCAATAAATTTGTAATATCATTTAATTCTGTCTTTTCTTTGCTAATCAAAAATAATTCGTCCAGATCGATCTTTCCAATGAGATGCTACATGATGGTGTTTACAGTGGAAACAGCAAGTTGGTGGTTTTGTTTACCTACGACGTTATCAAAATCAATATTTCGAGATTATGCAAAGTCGCAGAAAAGTAGTGTATAACTGTTGTCAAAGCTAGAGGAGGGGGGGCATACGAATTTAAAACAGCAGACAGAAATTCTTTTGCAATTTGTTTTGGGTCATGGTACATTTTGGCATAGGGTCACCACTCACTAGGCTATTAGGCCGAAAATTAAGTGGAAATTTTTTAACTGTTAACGCAGTTCGTATGCTAATAATATACCTGAAAATATGCAGGCCTCAGACAAAAACTCTATAAATTAAAATGGACTCGAACCTGTTTTTCATTATTTCTTTGGTTCAACCATTGCTTTTATATACTTCACGAGATCTTATTTAAATAAATATAATGAATAAATATAATAAATATACTGTATAATAAATATAATAAATAAATCATTCTATGTGTATATTGTACACATACAGTATATTGCATAATTGGGTGCATGTCTGTATACCACCCATACAAAATGGGTGATAGGTATTTGCCAGAAAACTGTACATGAGAAAAAAATGGATGCGATTTTTGGATTCAGCACACGTGAATTGATAAAAAACAGTTATGTATGTTGAAACATCACATATGTTGCATACCAGTGATTGAAACCTCTCTCGAAAGATAGAAATATCTGTCACACTGAGGATGGGAAAAATATACAAAAATTTAGCTACAGTAAAACCTGTACAACTCGAACTATTTTTTTTTTTGTGGGGGAGGGGTGTAATCCGAGAAATAGAAGATTGTGTCTTCTAGAGGTAAAATTTAAAGTATTGTAAAAATCTCTATTTTAAAGTGAATAAATCAATAAAGTGTAGTAAAACAATGTTCCTGAAAGAAAAAATGAGGCCACACATATACGGGCGTCCCAAAAAAATGTACACACACACACACTTTAACAGCTGATAGCTCAATTGATGTTTCTTTCTTTCCAAGTTAAACCCATTAGAATTAATAATGGCAGTCAGACTAAGCTTTGAACAAAGGAAATTCATTCTAAAATGCTACTGGAAGTGTGAAAACGCAGTTGAAGTGCAAAGACAGTTTAGGAGGGAGTTTCAAACAGATCCACCAACGCGACTTACCATCACTCGAATTAGAGATAAGTTTGAAGCCGATGGAACTGTTCAGAATGTCCACAAGAAGCGTTCCGGAAGACCACGGACATCGACAAGCCCCACAAAGCAAGAAAGAGTACTGGAAACGTATCACCAAAGTCCAAGAAAATCTGTGCGGCAAGCGAGTCGTGAGGTAGGAATTTCAGAATCGTCTATCCAACGCATTTTGAAGCGCTGTCAATGGAAAGTTACATTCCAAGATTAGTCCATGCTATTAATGAAGATGATCCGGACCGAAGAGTGGAGTATTGCGAGTGGTACTTGGCACGATGTGGATGTGGATTGGACGAAGGGGTTTCGTAGAATACCCTCCGCGTTCACCAGACCTCACACCACTAGACTTTTTTTATGGGGATACTTAAAAGACAAAGTCTACGCTATAAAACCTGCAACAGTCGCTGAATTGAGAGCAGCCATTGAACGAGAATGCACACAAATACCAAACGAAATGTTTCGTGATGTTTGCGATTCCATTGCTTCGCGTTATCAGCAGTGCCTGGACCAGAACGGACGTCAGTTTGAAAACAGGCGTTGACAAAACAATTAAATAATGTCTGTAGATTCTATTACATTTTGAAAATGAAATGTATTTTAATAAACACTGCCTTTATAAGTATTTAAAGTGTGTATACATGTTTTTGGGACGCCCTGTATATATGCGTACAGGGCCGTTCCTAGCCATTAGGGGGCCCTAAGCAGTATACCCATTTGAGGCCCCACCCCTCCATCCACCAACTCACGCCTTACTACATCACCTCAGCACACACATACAAAAAATGGCTGTGTTAATAAAAAACAATTATGAAACAATTTTAATGAAACATTTATGTCCAAAACAACAAATATGTACTTTCAGAAGACAAACAGAAAAAATACTCCATGAAATTCCTGAAAATTAGCTTATACATTATTTAGAATAAATGACACAGAACTATGTATAAAAAAATAATGCAATTATCAACTACCAAACAATTACTAACTCTGCGATACAATCGTGTAATAGCTAACAGTTATACAGAACAGTTTGTATCTTCAAAATTTTTGCCTCCTAGATTTTTTTCTGGGCGAAATCATCAATAACATCATCATATGAAATCTCCCTGCCAACGTCCTGGTTGATGCTTATGGTGCCAAGGCCACTGAGGCGATCCTGCCCCATTGATGATCTGAGGTAGTTCTTGATTAGCTTCATCTTAGAGAAGCTCCTCTCGACTGACGCCACTGTCACAGGTAGAGTGCAGGCAATTCTTAGTGCAACCCAGAGATTGGGGTATAGTTCCTCTAGTTGATTCTGATGAATGAAGGAGAGAAGCTCCAATGCAGTCATGTTGTGTGAAGGTAAAGTCGGCAAGTTCTAAATTTCGAGGGCCAGTTCTCTTCCATCAATGTCAGAGTCAGCTCCAGAGCTTAGTATCTTAGAGATCTTTTCAAACTTGCAGGACAAGTCTTCCTCGTTCATTGTGGTGAAATTTAGGAGAACCCCAAATATGTCCCTCACATCATCTACTGTTTTGAATCTCTCATTTATTGACCCAATGGCACAATCCACCACCACATTGAAAAATTTGACTTCCAGCCTCTTTAAGGCTTCTGTAAATGGTTCGTCAGGAGGTTCGTAAGCAAAGTGCTTTTTTGTGGATCTGAGCCTCTTCTTTAGCACAGCCCCCACATTCATTTCCTCACATATGTCCCTAGCTACGACTTGTGCTGCAACAAAACCTATGTTTCTGTAGCTGGTGAGTGAGCCTTTTGTTTTTGTGAGGAGGTTGATTGCCACATCAAACTGCATTGTAGGAGACTGCAGAAGTTTGCTCACATGGTTAACTGCATGAAGAATGTCATACCATACTACTGTGCAAATCTGAAAGCGATAAAACCCTACCTCCTCTGCAAGTGCTTGTGCTTCAGTCCTGGCTATGGCATCTGTGGCATTGTTTCTGACTTCCAACAGGGCCTCTCTGATGTTGTGGCTCTGGTACCGCACAGCCTCAATGCTCTTAAGCCGGCTCTCCCACCTGGTTTCACTCCAAGACTTGAGTGTTATGTTCACGTGCTTCTTTAGGATTGTCCATCTCTGTGTAGCTGCAAAAAGGTTGTACAATTTTTGTACGTTGCCAAAGAAGCTGATGGCATCTGTAGAAGCTTTAGCTGCATCAGCCACTAGAAGATTCAGAGTGTGAGCCCCACATGGAACATAGAGTGCACGACAGTTCTTCTCTAATAACCTTGCCTGAACACCTTTGTTCTTGCCCTTCATGTTCGCTCTGTTGTCATATGACTGTCCTCTGCAGTCATCAAAGTGAATATTCAGTTCATCTAGTCGCTTCAGAATCAGAACTGATAAACCCAGGCCTGTACTTTCTGAAGCTTCAAGAAAGCCCAAGAAGTATTCTTTTATTTCTGGTACTTCACCCATTTTAACAGTTCTAATAATAATCGACATCTGTTCTTGTGGCTTATTTCTGGAGTGCAGTCTAAAATGAGTGAGTAATACTTATTTAGCTCGTTTTATTTCTGCAACAATGGCATCCAAGATCTTCCCACTAATGGACCCAATGAGCTCATTTTGAATGATGTTTCCTAGGTAACTTGAATGACTATATTGGCCACTTTCGACTCTGCTGATGTGTTGTTTCATCACTGGATCAAATTTGGCAAGCAGCTCAACCTCCTTCAAGAAGTTGCCATCGTCTCGATTGTACAATGTAGAGGAAGACCCCCTGAAAGCAAGGTTTCTCTCTGCCAGTGATTGGATTATACTTACAAGACGTGTAAGAACATCTCGCCAGCGTCTTCGCTCTACCTCCATTAATGACATTTCAGTTTGGTCAATGGTCCTCCCAGTTTTTAGCCGCAGTTCCAGATCCTTCCATGTTGCCATGTTATCTGCATGTTCTGAACTATTTTCATGGCCTTTCAGAAGCGAACCAACGTTTATCCAGTCTGAAAGTCCATCCGTAATTAGTTTGTACGACTTCCTTAAAACAACTTGCAGCAGAAGCAATAAAGAGCATCATTCTTTCTAGAGTACATCAGCCAGCTTCGCTTTATTTTTTCCCCATTAATTAATGTTCTGTACATGTAATGATGATGAACGCTTCTACCGTCCTCTCTTTTAGGGAATGTGAAATCTGGACTGATTTGAAATGGTCCTCGAGATACCAGATCTGTCTTCAAGGCATCTGACAGGACAACTGGTCAGTCATACGGATCAAGCGGTGGAGCAGATCTTGGTTCTTGTTGCTCAGTAGAAATGCCTGTGTGTGGTGTTTGAAGCTGAACAGAAGATGGGCCACTTGTTGGTTCATCAGTCTCTACTTCTACTGGTGTTTGAGGCTGCATAGAGGATGGTCCCGCTGTTGGCTCATGATGCTCATCAGGCTTTGCTGAGGATGGTTTTTCCAAATATTTCAGTAGTGCTCTTGAGAAGAACATAACATTACATATTCTGTTAATTTTTGCTAAAATACTCTTTCTTGTCTTGTTTGATAATTGATCTGTGTGAACAGAATTTGAGGTGATGTGATCCATTAAATTTCACATTTCGAAATATAAATATTACAGAGACTAGCTTACTCTACACGATTCCTGAGCACTTGCCTAGCTTGATGGTCTACCTAACCTAGTTGCTTGAACTGTAATCATAAGAATATACAAGTGGCACATCTCATCTGTGCTACTGGAAAGCTTCTCCTCCTCTATTTTCTTCTTTTTCCGTTTTTCAGCTCCTGATGGATAATGTCGTTTCATTTTCCAAGATTCACGAAGTCACATCTAGTTAACCACAACTAATCTGCTAAATAATAATAATGATGATAATAATGATGATGATAATAATAATAATAATAGTTATAATTATAACGTTAATCAAATACATTCAAATAATCAGACCATTTAGGTTTTAACCAACAAAATTCACATTATCTGAAAAAGATGAGAAAAGAATTAATAAACTTGAAAACAACGAAAATAATCCTAGGTTTTAAAGTGTTACAAACTCTCTTAATAATTAGTAAATTAGTGAAATAATGTTTTACAATACTAGAAAAATTAAGCATTTAGGAAAGTATAAGCATATAGTAAGAATAAAGTTAAATAATATAGAAATAAGATCTCACAATAGTTATTTACACATAACGACCAAAACGTTTCGTTTGTCTCCGTTTTATCACATTTGTCTCATACAAAAACTTTAATTAATACGACAATAATAATAATAACAATAATAATAATAAGGATAATAATAATAATAACAATAATATTAATAATAACTTCAGCAATATTCCTATTCTTGCCCACTGAGCTATGACCTGAGTAGTATGACCGCAAAATGGACGAGTGCAATGCAATTGCAAATGTTACAAGAGTGCCACCCCCCTTGATGGCACCCCACCCCTTGTTGCAAGGCACTCCATAGTGTCAACCACCCTTGTTGCAAGGCACCCCCAAAATGGGGAGGGGGAATGTTGCAACTTGGAGGCGGAGTTATCCCCCAAGCTGCAATGAACCTAGCCTAAGGAAGAGAGGTGGTCGCCCGGCAGGAGCCGAGCGCATACTAAGACTTCATCCGTGCCGCCGCTCTCTTATAGGGCCCCTAATCAGCCAGTTGGTACATCAGCCAGGTGGCTTAATCAGCCAGTGCCTCCGAGCATCAGTTGACACT
This sequence comes from Bathynomus jamesi, assembly GCA_023014485.1. NCBI lineage: Eukaryota > Metazoa > Arthropoda > Malacostraca > Isopoda > Cirolanidae > Bathynomus > Bathynomus jamesi. Next base: position 77,824 of record JAJOZX010005775.1, on the reverse strand, counting down.
GTGTACATGTGCGTTAAAAGGATCCTAGTTCGAGCCGGGGTCTTCGCTATCCAGGGTATCCTAATGACGCCGTAGGTCTAAGGTGGGACGTAAAACAATTCGTACGGAAAAATAAATAAATGAACAATTCGTACGGGAAAAAATTGGGTTCGAGACCCGACCCGGCCTTCCACGGTTGCGGGTTCAAACCCCGGCCCGGGCCTCGTTACCCAGGGTGCCCTAATGATCAGAAAAAAATTGGGTTCGCACCCTGGCCCGGCCCTCGCTACCCAGGGTGCCCTAATGATCAGAAAAAAAATTGGGTTCGAGTCCCGACCCGGCCTTCCACGATTCGTAGGGGCAGGGCCTGAGGGCCCCGTTATTTTAACACTCGATCATGGCCCTTATCTGTTTCTCTCTCTCTCTCATATATATATATATATATATATAGAGGGTGTCCCATAAGTCCGTCATAGGAGAAATTCATATTTTTCTATTTCTACAAACCATAATTCATATGCTCGGGATGCCAATTTCCCGTCCACCATTCTGTTCAGTGACGAGGCTGTTTTTTTATGGAAATGGTGAGGTAAATCGACAGAACACCCGCTACTGGTCTCAAAACAACCCTCACTGGTATACCTCTTCAAAGGAACAAGGTGCATCTCGGGTGATGGTATGGTGTGGCATTTGGAAGGATCGCATCATAGGCCCCCTCTTTTTCGATGAACATGTCACTGGAGGCACCTACCTACGTATGCTCAAGGAAGAAGCATTTCCCAGTGTCTTGAACGAAGAAGGAAATTTCCCAACATGGTTCCAGCAAGACTGCGCTCCTGCACATTACAGCACCCAAGTAAGGGAATACCTGTACCAACAATTCCCTGGTCATTGGATAGGAAGTCGAGGGCCTGTGGAATGGCCAGCTAGAAGCCCGGATCTCACGCCACTAGATTTTTATCTCTGGGGCCACTTGAAAGCGCTGGTATAAGCAGAGAAAATTAGGAGTGTTGAACATTTGCGGAAGCGCATTATTGGGGCATGTAGCACCATTACTCCTGACATCATTCACCGTGTGCTTGGTGACTGGGTATCACGTCTGAATTTGTGTACTGAAAACAATGGTGGACATATTGAGCACGTTCTGTAAATAAAAGCTTTTGTTTTGCCTTTTTTTAGTATTTTTCCTATGATGCCGGACTTATGGGACACCCTATATATAATATAATATATATATATATATTATATATATATATACAGGGTGTTTCAGGAGGAAAGGTCAATACTTCGGGAGGTGATAGTATCTGTCATTGTGAGAAAAAAGTTCATATGAACATGTGTCTAATTCTGAATGGTTACGGAGATAGAGCTGTTTGAATCTACAAATACAAAAGCATTGTTAATGGTAACCAAGAAAGAGAAACCAATTACTGTTTCTAACATTTAATGTTTAAACATTGGCATTTTGGATGGTATCAGATACAGAAATGACAAATTTGTTACAGTTTACAATACGTTTTCGAAAATCCCACCGTCAACCTCAATGCACTTTGCAACTCGTGTGTGAAGATCGCGTGTTGTTCGTCTGAGTTGATCTTGACGTTCCTTTATGCGGGCAGCAGCATCCAAAATGCGCGCGAGCAATTCGTCTCGTGTATCCACCTTTCTTTTGTAAACTTGACTTTCCATCCACCCCCACAAACAATAATCTAACGGAGAGAGGTCTGGAGACCTTGGTGGCCATTGAATGGGACCGCCGCGGGGGGAGGAAGAGCTGCGCGCGCATCAGATTCAAGCAGCTCTATCTCCGTAACCAGTCAGAATTAGACACATGTTCAATGAACTTTTTTTCTCACAATGACCGATACTATCACCTCCCGAAGTATTGACCTTTTCCTCCTGAAACACCCTGTATATATATATATATATATATATAATATATATATATATATATATATATATATATATATATATATATACTTCCCCGTTTAAAAGCGTTATAAACAAGAATTGCTTCGTTGTTTGTGTATAACTATTAATCGTGGTTTTTTCTACAAAAAAATTTTTTATTACGTACCATAAATTTCTTCTCATATATATATATATATATATACAGGGTGGGCCGTAAGTTTCCATACATAGGAAAAATTAAACGTTTGTTTTTATTTTCAGATACCCTAAGAATATGCGTTTGACGTAAGATCTTGTTTCTGATGAAGAAAATTTTTACGTCAATGGAGAGGTTAATCGGCAAAACATACGTTATTGGAGTAATGCTAACCCTAACTGGCTGAGTCCGACGAAGATGCAAGGTGCCGGTAAAGTGATGGTGTGGGCCGGGATATGGGTGACAGAATTATTGGACCATTTTTGTCAGTGGAAATCTTAATGCCGAAAGGTATCTTACATGTTGCAAGAAGAGATTTTCCCATCCCTGCTAAACGAGAAGGTAACTTCCCAGTTTACTTCCAGCAAGATGGAGCTCCACCTCATTATGGTCTTCACGTACGTCGGTATTTGGATCAGCAGCAGTTTCCGGATGCTTGGATTGGTCGGCGTGGTCCTGTGGAGTGGCCTCCCAGATCCCCAGATCTCACCCCCTTGATTTCTATCTTTGGGGGCACTTGAAGGCCATGGTGTATCAGGAAAAGATACGAGATATAAATCATCTAAAGGAACGTATCACAACGCCATTACAAGCATAACGTCAACTGTGCTAATGCGTGTTCATCAACAGTGGGAACTCGTATTGAAATGTGTTTTCAAAACAATGGCAACCATGTAGAGCATATTATATAAATAAAAATGGTTGTCCATAACAAAATGTTTATTTTTCCTATGTATGGAAACTTACGGCCCACCCTGTACATATATATATATATGTTTTATTTGTATATTAGCGAATCTTGGAAATCAGAGATTCGAGATAAGATACGCATTTTAAATTATACTATAGAGCTTAACAACCCAATTTATCACACTTCTTTGATTTATCATTCACTTTTATGATTCAACGTACTATAACCTCCGCGCTCTCTCTCTCTCTCTCTCTCTCTCTCTCTCTCTCTATATATATATATATATATATATATATATTATACACACACACGTTTTATTTCTTTATTAGCAAATCTCTGATCTCCAAGATTCGAGATAAGATACGTGTTTTAAAATATACCTCACAGATGTGGGTCATTTCAGTTCGCTCGATATCGTATTTACACATCTTTGTCATTCCTTCATGGGTAATTAAATATTCTTCCCTTTTAAGGCTCCATAAACATATATCTTCCACTATCACGAAAACCCTTCCTTTCCCGACCAACGAGGATGTACAGGCAATAACACGTTTTCTCCCTCTCCCCCTCCCTCCCTCTCTCTCTTGAATACAAGATCGAGAACCAAATCGTAACGCGTCTCTCCACGAATCAGGACATCTGACACGCCCCAGAACTCACAGGACAACCAACCACAGCCCCGTGGACGGGTCCCAGGACACCTGGTTGGTCGATATGTAGGCCTACGCTTCAGTCCCGCCCAAAAATTCACAGCTAGCCAATAGGAAGCTAGCTATTGTGTTTTATGGGTTGGGCACAGGCCCCCTTATAAAGGGAACGTTTCGGATCAGAGACCCCGTACATACATTACCCGCTAGCGACTTATAGGCTATGAGTCAATTACCGTTGTACAATACCCCCGATCTGATGGAGGACGATGTCAATTACGCTGAAGCAGCTCGACTAATTTTCAGAGCTGTAGATCAGGATGCGCTATTTTCTAGCCAGAGTATTGCGGAAAATTGTGGTGAAATGCAAGAACCGTTCAATGAAAACGTTGCTGAGATGTGAGTAATCCCTAAGCGTTGTAATAATTGTTGTGAAAAGTAGTTTGTATTGTTTTCCACTTATAATTAGTAATCTAGCTTCAATAGGCGTTAACTTATAAAAGATGCCAATAAGAGCGTTTTGAAAAATATGTTTAATTATTATCTGTTTCCCATATAATATATATATATATATATATTGCGTTCGAAAAGTCTCTCCGCAGTGCTATGTTAAACGCATAGGAAATTGAAAAACTATAAAATGTTTTCATTGAACCATGATTTAGTGATTTTATTACATAACCTTTTGATTTTAGAGCATGTGTTGAAAGTGTTTTCCACCATTTTGCAGGCACAGAGCAACTCGTCTACAGTTGTTGTCAAACACTTTTTTTAAAGTGTTGATTGACATACTCAGCTAAAAATATTCGTTCCTCGGTTGTTAACATATTCACAGACAAGGATGCACACATATTTTTACCAAACTATCGACACACACTATTGCCACGATCCCAACTCTGTCACAGTACTGACACGATCGAGTTTAAACCGACTGAAACCGGCTTAGCACGCATATACTGGCTATAGCACGTTGACTGCGGAGAGACTTTTCGAACACCCTGTATAGATATATATATATATATATATATAGTGTTTTTATTTGCAAGTTTCTTGTGGAGTTTTTATAAAACTTGCAACAGAAATATTAAAAATATCAAGTTTTGGTTCCGGCTTCAATTCCCATTGCATGCAGATGGCGCATAGCGCACCCAACCAAAACGAATTATCTGCATTCAATTTCGTGACATTTATTTTACTTATCGTTACAGGAACGATTCCGAGCTAGGGCGTGTTATAGCTACTTTTGATGAAAGGGGAATAAATGAAATGGATGCTTCTCCGCCCAGCCAACCCAGGGACCTGAATACAGATGTCGAGGTATTGGCACGCATTCGGCCTAGCGAGTGCCACGTCATCGAGGAACTAATGTAAGTATTTTTGAGGTTAAGACGCGTTTTCCCGATAATTAAAGATTTATTTTTCTCGTTTATATTTGGCAAGCTAATCTCCTTTATTCAGAGTTATCCTACAACGTAAAAATTATTCCCATTGTTTTTAATTATTGTCTGTTTCCCATATATATATATATATATATATATATATATATATATATAGTGGCCAAAGCTTTTATGATTTATCTGCAATTAAATTCGCAATGGAGCTTTAAGAATATTTTTCACGATAATTGAGCACCGCAGTAGGATTTTTAAATTACCAAAACTGCAGTAAATGCGTTTTGAAAAATATTTTTAATTATTGACTGTCTCCATATATATATATATATATATATATATATATAATATATATATATATATATATAACCTTACAAAGGTTCCGCGCGATGATTTCTCATTTCGGGAAGGTCAAGCTTGTCGCCCCTCCTCTCGAGTTGGCCTGGTGAAGTAGTGAGTTGGATTCTTGTACTCTCCACCTCACATAGCCAGGTACGCCCGGCTCATCGGGGATTGTTCTGAGCCAGGCATCTAGTCTTCTTTTGAAGATTTCCACTGCAATTCCCTTCGTGTTTCTTAAGTCTTTGGGCAACTGATTAAACAGTTTTGGTCCTCTCACAGTCTCACTACAAAACTATTTTCTTTCAGGTTGAAGGATGTTCCCTGTCTCGCCTTCAATTTGGGAATACGACACAGTCTACCGCTTCTACTTTCCACCGTTGTTTGGGGAGTTATGGGATTCAGAGTAAGATTAGGGACTAGTTTCTCCATTATTTTCCAAGTGTAAATAATGGTGTATCTCTCTTTTCTCCTTTCCAGTGAATATAGGTCTAGTTCTCGTAACCTTTCCCAGTAATTTAGCTCTTTGCACCCATTGATCTTGGCTGTGAAGCTTCTTTGGATCCCCTCCAGCTGTCTAATGTCTTCTTTTTTATATGGGGATGTTAGGACCGAGCAGTATTCCAATTTGGGTATTATCAGGGTTTTCAGTAGAGGAATCATTACATTCCTATCCCTTCGTTTAAAGGTTCTCAATATCTGACCCGTTATTCTCTTTGCTCTGTTTACTGCTATCTTATTTTGTGTTTCAAATTTCGCATCATCTGTCATTACAACCCCTAAATCTTTTGCTCTGGAATTTCTCTGAGTTTCCTGTCCATTTGGGGTATAATATTCCATGGATTTTAGGTCTTCTTTTTTTCCGTACCGTAATAGCTGAAATTTCTCGGTGTTAAACTTCATATTGTTGTCTTCCGTCCACTTGTAGATTTTGTTTATGTCGGTTTGTAGAGATCCTATGTCTTCTGGGTTTTTATTTTTCTACTGATCTTTGTGTCATCCGCAAAGGATGTTACTGTGCTGTCTCTGGTAACGTCCTCATCTATGTCAGTTAGCATGATTGTGAAGAGTAGTGGAGCTAATACTGTTCCTTGTGGTACCGAGCTGAGGACCTCCGATTCTGATGAAGATACTCCTTGTACTGTAACGACTTGCCTCGGCTCACTAAGGAAATTATATATCCATTTCCCTACTTTTCTTGTTATTCCCATATATTTCAGTTTATGTATTATGATTCCGTGGTCACACTTGTCGAACGCTTTAGCAAAGTCTGTGTATAGTACATCATAGTTTTCATTACTTTCAAGTGAATCAATAATGTTGTTGTAGTGTTCCATTAGTTGTGATAGGCATGATCTGCCTGACCGAAACCCGTGTTGGTTATCATTCAATTTTTTCTGAGTTTCCAAAAAGTCATAGATTTTCTGTCTAACTATTCTTTCAAATATTTTAGTGAGATGAGATGTAAGCGATACTGGCCTATAGTTTTTGGCCTCGGATCGATCTCCTCCTTTATATATTGGGACTATGTTCGCGCTCTTCAGGATGCCCGGTATTTCTCCCGTGTCTAATGATCGTCTCCATATCCAGTATAGGGGCTCAGCGATTGCATTCTTGCAGTTTTTGATCAGTGTAGCATTCCATTTATCCGGTCCTGCCGCTGAGTGTGTTTTTAGTTTCCCTATGGCTTGTGTAATATCATCCGTCGTAAAGTCGAAATCCGTTATACTTTCCCCTTGTGTTCTTCTTCAAAGAACACGTTTCTATCGCATATCAATTTGTCAGTTTTGGGGATACTGAAAGATGATTCATACTGAGCTCTTAATATTTCAGATACTTCTGTTAGATCATCAGATAAATCACTGTTCTCATTTTTTAAAGGTCCGAAGGTGGCATGGTTTTTCGACTTTCTTTTTGCGAAATTATAGAAGTACTTTGAGTTAGCCTTTATCGCTTCTATAGCGTCATCATCATCTTTTTCTGTATGCTTCTCGATTAGTTCCTGTATGACGACATCGATACTTTGTAGTTTATCATTTAATATTTTTCTGATGTTACTTTACAATTACTTAATTTTGCAGTCACTCTTTTTCTCTTTCGGAACAATGCCCTCTTTTGTCTTTCGAACCTGCTTCTCTTTCCTCTTTGTTGTATCTTTGGAACATGTTTTTCCACAATTTCTAACGTCTTCTCCTCTAACGTCATTAGCATCTTTTCCGTTGTTTTGGCCTCGAAAATGGTTTTCCAATCTATTACTTCCATGCTGGATGTCACATCTTCCCAGTTTATAGCTTTGGAGTGAAAATTAAAAATTTCGAATTTGCTTCTTTCTGTTGTGCGTGTTCTTTCCTTTCCTGTTACCTTTATATTAGTTGTTATTTCAATGATGTTGTGGTCTGATATCATAGTTGGGGATATTTCTACATTATCAATTAGATTACTGTTGTTTGTGAATACCAAATCTAGGCAGTTGTTTTTTCTTGTGTTTTCTGTTATTTCTTGCGTTAACATAAATTCATCAGCTAAAGCTAGTAGCATTTTTACCTGCTCCTGGTCTTCTCGTGTGCCCCCCTTGTCCTGGTGTATGCATATACTTTTTCCTATCCTTTTATATTTCATGAATGGGAAATTAAAATCACCACAGAGAAAAATATTTGGTGTTGGAGAGTGTAGATCTTTTACTAAGTTTCTTACCTCTGTAATGGAATCTGAAAATTTTGAGGTTGGCGTGTTTGGGGGTCTGTATATTACAATTAGTACCATATTTAATTTTTCAATTTTTGCTGCTACACATTCTACGTACAGTAGTTGTTTGAGGTACTTATAGCCATTTCTGCTATGTGCCTTTCGCGTGTGTAAATAGCACATCCTCCTTTACGTCTCACTGTTCTGTCGGCTCGGAGGATGTTATAGTTGTCAATTTGTACTTCTTTTTTGTCAATACAGGACTCACAATTTTCACAGTTCGCCTGGCAGTCCTTTAGATGAGTTTCCGTGAGGCATGCAAAGTCTGCTCCGGCTTCTTGCATGAGTCCTTTCAGGTATACAACTTTGTTCGTGGAATTGTTTGATTTAAGGCCCTGTATGTTGGCTAGGATTATTTTTATTTTTTCTCTTTCTTTTTCGCATACAGGTGGTTCCGATTTGTTTTCCAATGGGGGTGCCGGTTTCGTTGCCTTGTGGTCCTCCGAGAATTTACCTCTTTTTATCTTCGTCAGTACCTGTTATCCCGATAACGCATGAAGTGCCTTTGTTCGTACTTCTGTCCGGCTCTCGGATTCCTATATTTATATTTGTCAGCTGGTTTTGTAATTGCTGGAGTATTTAGCAGCTGAAATGTGTTGGCTGCGTCTAAAAAATTGCCACTTTTCTTTGATGTTCGTTTTTTCTGTTCCCTCGCTGCGTTCCTTTGAGGGTGGTGGTATCGGCATTTTTTTTCATATTTGCAACTCCCATATCTTTCATAAGTGTTGCAGACCGTAAGATGGTGGAACTTGCATTTCTTATCAAACTTGCAGTATCCACTTGTGTAATGCATTTTGCATAATGTGGGATGTGCATATATGCATTGCCCATCCCGATATCTGCAGTTTCCTTTCGCGTAGTATTTGCATACGATATTTTCTACGCTTCTGCTTTCTTTCTTATTATTTTCCAAGTTCTTAGTTTTGGCATTATCATTATTTTTCTTTGGCTGTTTATTTTCTACGTTTTTAGTTATTATCTTTTTATCATTTCGCTCGTTGGACCGTTTGTCTACTTCGCAACTTTTACTTATTTCTTTCCTTTCATCTATGTCTTCCTTCCGTATTATATTGTTTATATCGTTATTTGTTATTAAATTGTTGTTCGTTATTATGCTGTTATTCGTTATTTCGTCTTCTCTCTCATCCACCCTGTTTTTCGTTGGGACCACTTCGGATCCATGTGTCCCTATTATTTCATTCTTTTTTGTAACTTTCGAGTCTGCTATCTCCATTTCTTTAAAGACCGGGAAAGAATTTACGGTCTGGCTACATGCGCCACATAGAAATTTGATCCCCACGACGTGTTTCGCGTTCGAGACAAGAGTTATTTCCCTATCATTCCAATTCATGCAGATAAAGTCGTTTAATCGTTGGCAGAAATCACATCTAATCGCTAGGTTTTCCGTTGTTACTAAATTGCACAAATTACAGATTAAGTGAGAATTTGGACCCATATCCATGATATTCCTTAATTAGCGTAAGAAGAAATACCCACACAAATTCTTTATTTATTTATTTTTATTTCTGTTTTTTTCCTTTCAATGGTCGAGGGTATTTCGAGGGTTTTCTGACCTTTGCGTTTTATGACCTTTTTCCTGCTTTGTTTCAAACTTTCTCGAATGCCAACCGTATTTCGTTTTGAATATATACGTTAAAACTGGTGATAAATTATGTAAACTGTATTGCACTTTCTTAATTTTAATGAATTTCACTTTATATATATATATATATATATATATATATATATATATATATATATATATATATATATATATATATATATATACAGTATATATATATATATAGTGTGTTTTTATTTGTACATTTCTTGTAAGGTTTTTAGAAATATTAAGACTTTTAATAATTATCTGTAATTAAATTCGTGGCATTTCTCTTGGCGTTCTCGGGTTTATATAATGTTTCAACCGGTCTTAACTTATAAAAGCCCACAATAAGCGCGTTTTGAAAAATATGTTTAATTATTGTCTGTTTCCCATATATATATATATATATATATATATATATATATATATATATATATATATATATATTATTCTTTATTTCTCGTTACAGGGGTGAAACCGAGCTAGGGAGTGATATAACTACTTTTGTTGAAAGGCAGATAAATGAAAGGGGTGCTTCTCTGCTCAGTCAAACCAGTGATCTGAATACAGAAGTTGAGGTATTGGCACACATTCGGGCCAGCGAGTGCCAGGTCATAGAGGAGATAATGTAAGTATTTTTGAGGTTAAGAACAAAACGTAATATATTTTCATTTATTAAATGGTAGAAAACATGTTCAAAATGAGATCAGTATCCGATACATAAGTCTTAATGGCTACAGTTACAAATGTATATACAGCTTTACACATTACAGGGTGTGCTAACATATGGGAACCTTTTTTTCATCTGTTTGCATACACTTTTATCGTTCATAAATGTGTAGCATAAATCGAATAATTTAAAAAAAATCATAAATCCCTTCCCACGTGACATGTGCATGAGAAATAAAATGCAATACAAGCCACAGTTTCAGTATAATATCCTTGGAGACAATATAGTACAGGATCTGGCCTAGAGTTCGTATAAATTTCTGGGTGCAGAGGTTTGACGACTGATCTAGACCAATTTTGGGGCGTAGAATCCGAATGTTCCTATGCCATCGCACCAAATTGGTGCGAAAGTGGTCAAAATGGCAAAAAATTGGCAAAAATGGCAAAATTTTATCAGTTTTTCGTATTTTTGTCATATTCTTCAATTGAAAATTTTTTTAAGGGCAATTGTTTGTTTGAGAATCTGTGTTTGTAACATACTGCTGCCTGAACCAAGAAAACTGACAAAAATGTCAAAAAATAACAGCAAAAATAGTAAAAAATTAAGTAAATATTGTCAAAAAATCGCAAAAATGAAATTTTTGGCTATTTTGGTGCATAAACTAGCTCTAACCAATCTTATCGAACTAAATAGTCAAGAAATTAGATATTAATAGCTCTACTAAAATTTCCTAACACAGAAACATGTACAAATGTCTAAATTTTGGGTTACAATGATTAAAAATGGTTGTAGAATATTTGAAAAAATAGACAAAATATAAAAAATAGTGCTAATTTTATAAAACTCTTAGGTTTGCATGTTTTAAAAGATTGTGAGATAAGATCATGTATTATTTCTGATGATGAAGTTGACTGAAAATCTTGCAAAAGTGGCAAAGAGTTTGGCAAAAATGACAAAAACTGTCAAGGCCGCTTATGTGATTGAGAAAGAGTGTTACCGTCACTCAGGTGCATCTTCCCAGTGCAGCACCACGGCAATGGGCTAAGTTATAGCTAACTTAGTGGGAACGACCCCATTTAATGATGAGGCCCCATTTTTTTTTTTTTTTTTTGAAACTTTTATTGAAACATTATTTACAAATAAAAGCACTATGGCTTTTGTGGTATCTTCCGACACCATGAAAATGAAACAGAAGTACAATGTACAGATTTGTTCATCTGTAATTTTATTCAGTTACCTGCTGAAATTCAGGCGTTAGGATTTTGGCATGTTCTTTGATTGCACTTGCAGAATGAGCAGCATGGTATGGATGACGCAGTGCAAGGGCATTTTGACCTCTTGGTACAGGTTTTGCAGCTGCAAGGTTCAATCAAATCCTGAGGTTTATCTGGGTAATCGGTTAGTTGAGGTTCCAAAAGTCCCTCATCAGACTTTACGTAACCATAGTCAAGTGGATTTAAATTTTCAGATATGGAGCCATATGAAGAGTCAAGCCAAAGTTTGCACTGAAGATATGCCCGTTTAATATGCAGTCTAATACTTTTTGAAGAGCAAGGAAGCTGAGTAAAATCGATTTTGTCCCCAGTTTTGTAGTATTGCTCAGATCTTAGTTGATCAAATGATATGGATTTTGACTTGGGTTTGATGCAATGAACCAGAAAGTTTTCGGCACCTTCGATTATTTCCTCTGTAAGTGGTTCCTTGCCAAAGTCCTTAATTTCATCAAAGTAGTTTGACTGCTTCAGTGCACTAGATTTTGTGCCTACTTTACTGACACTGTCACAGCCAGTTAAAGCATGCAAGGCAGGTAAAACTTGGATCAAATAGTTTTCAAGCTTTTGATGCAAGCCATGCAGAGGAATGATTTTGACTTGTCCAGAGCCTTTAACAAACCATAATTCCTTCAGGCCATGCTCAATCCATTTTGTTAAATGGTAGATGAGTCACACAAAGATATCAGTATCACTGGTAGCTACTGAAACTGTAGCTCCACCACCAGGCATTGCTTTATCCACCACATAGTTTACATGTAACATCACTTTGTCATCTGCTTCTTCTTGTGAAGAACAAAGCTCAGGAATTTCGCAGACCTTCCCATTTTGGAATTTGACACAAACTTCTGGTTTTTCAAGAGTACCACCTCCCAGTACAATTACTTTATCTCCATGGTAGTTTTCCATGAAAAAGCCGACAAAAATTTTTTGGAAGTTTGCCTTGTTATCTGTGGAACTCCAATACTTGTTGAAGTCAATTGGAAGCCTCTGCTCAGGTGATGTTATGGAAATTTGTATTTTCGAATGCGCAATGATCGTCTCATCCGTTCTCCAGTCTTGATGCTTGAAGCCTTGTAATTTTCAAATAAGATATGAATTGTGGTTGACTTGGATCCCATACTCAAAAACATATTTAAAAGTGATTGTGCAAATTCACCAAATGTTTTCAACATTGCTTTTTTCACCGGAATTTCCTTACTTGAGCCATAAAATCTATGATCATTGCATCATTCCTTCTAACAACAATGGGAGGTCTTCACCCAGTTTTTTTCAAGTTCCGATCCCAATTCCGATTTCTTAGATTTCTTCAAAAAATCACTGTCTACAAGAAAAAATGGAAGAGGTGTAATTTCATGGAAAAGTAATTGATTCAATGGAAATTCCCTGAGCTGAGCAAATGCAATGTAGTTCAGTGCTGCAATGGTTTCTTTTTTTATGTCATATTCCTTTCGTTTTCTGGAAGTGTTCCTCGCTGTTGCGGGTTTTTGCCTCTTAATTGCTGCAAACAAAGTTTCTGTTTTTTTCTCAAGCCGTTCGGTTTTGAAATTCTTGTAAGCAACATCTCCTCTATCCAGGCAAGTAATGTGATATGTATAAGACTCTCTATCCTCTTCACCGGTAGCAATTTCTGAATGGTTGCCATCTAATGTTTTGCTCAATGTGTTTCCACTTTGTAAATGTACTGTTGAATAGCTTGGACATTACTGGAGCTCGATAAGGCATGGCTCTTGGAGTATTCATGATGAATATCATACTCGTCACGATTTTCAAACTGGCCGGAACCTCTCATTTGTGAAGAATATAAGTCCTTCTCATGTTTAATAATATTCCACAGTGCCACTGCTTCCTTTCTCCGAGTAAAGCCAATTAATCCTCCGGACACTTTTGCAGGCTTATTATAATGTTGCTCAAGTGCCTGGTCCATTGGAACTCCACTACATGTCGTGTCGTTCTCCTCACTACAAAACCACCACTAAGGAATGATTTGTGGAGATCAGGAAAATGTACCTCAAGGTTTAAACAATCCTCAAAGAAGATTGGTGCCCATCTGGCGTAGTTGGTTCTATTGTAGGCGAAGAAAAGTGGGATTGATCTCTGTATGGAAGAAAGAAATAGTGACCAATCACCTGCCCGCATTGAGTAGGTTAAATCTCTGATGATTGGATACAATCTATTGGTAAAATGATACCAGTAATGAAAGTTTTCATTACTATCAGACCTCTGCTTTATATATTGTTGAAAGGATTGAGACAGAGTATATATCGAAGACTTAAAGTCGTCCCATTGCTCTTGTTCTGCAACCATAATTGAAATTTTAGTTGCAGCATCTTGATATAAGTTACGGTGTTCATCGACACTCAAAAACCCATCGAACATAATGCTTGTTATTGCTTCGTGCACGAAAGATAATCCTTGCTTGGCTCTCACATAATGATTGCCATTCATAACGGATTTTACTGTGTCTGGACCGAAACATTCGCTTTCAACCAAAACAGATTCAATTCCCGATATATGAAGATAAGATCCAATACAAGCAAGTACAATCTTCTCAAAATGGAATCCACCCAATCCGATAAACAAATTACTGAACAGATCTTTCTTCAGGAGCTGAATTTCCTTCGCAATAGCATAAACTCCATCACACCACAGTGCACCGTATGGCTTATTCTGCTGCTTAAGCACGTCCTGAAAGTTAATCATTGTTGTAAAAATGGTATCAAATTCAGTTGCTTTGTATGGCAGTATGGGAGTGAACGCAATAGTTGTAGGCTTCAAGCTATCTCCTACAAAAGGGCTTTTGACAGCAACAAAGCTTGGAACAAAGTCATCATTATCAGTATTTGAGTTAGTTCAAGAGCCCTGTATTGTGGTTGTTCTATGTTTGTATCGCATCACAAACCACAGGAAATGGTCGAGATTAACAGTCTCTAGTAAATGATCGTTTGCCTTGTATTCAGAGACTTGGAAATCTTGACTTATTGTACCTCGTTCATGTCTTGGTCCAATCGAGATAATTTCTTGGCAAGGAAGAACGCTTTGTAACTTGCCAAGCCGGAGGGTTGACTCTGGAGCTTCACTGGTCTTATTAGTATGCTGTTGTGTTGGTGCAGAGCTTAATGGAGCATTTTGGAATAAAACTAGCACCGTATCGTGTGTCGAACCAATTCCAGACAAGGTATTTTCCAAGGTGTCAAAATTATCCATTGCTGCTTGAATTGGATGGTTTTGATCAAATACTGGAGGAACTGGAACTCTATGTGAACCACATAAAGATATTGTACGTTTTGCTAGTGCAAAATTTATTTTGCGAACTTCTTGATATTCTGCACAAATGCTCCGTTTGTTTGCAATTTCAATAAGATCTTTAGACTGTGACAGGTTATGTATAGTTTGAGCAAATCTCATGCAATGTGGTGGGCTCCAAACCATTATGAAGGATGTAAAACAACATCTGGAAGATAGTGTCACACTTCAGCATCAACTGATTGTTGCTATCTGATACATTCCGGGTGGAAAACAAATGCTGAAGAAATTCCATCCATATTGGAGGACGTTCATTTTGGAAGCGTTTTAAGGCTAGATCAAGATCGTTTAGATCACAATAGCTAGAGCGTAAACCAAAACTAAGTTTTTAACTCTTTCCTTAGGTCCTTAGCAACGTTTTCGACAGATGATTTCCGCAAAGTTTCAACAATTCTTGCACTCTCAATCTGAACAGAATAAACCATCTGGGATTTTCGTTTGTTGCTAGGATATGTAAAATAAATGGTGTCCTTAAATTTGTCTATAAGCAGGCTCTTAACCAAATAGTTACTGATAGATTCATCCTGGTTCAGCTTTTTATTGATCTCTTGATCTCTTGTAAATATGGATATTACGGCCTCCACCAAGTTGACAATACTGGCTATTATCAAACGTTTCAGCATAATTTTAGGAGTCTAATGGTATATGTTATTATTTGTGCAATTGCGTATTTATAATGTTATAGGCTTTTAAAGAAATTATTTTCGTAACTCCATTTTTTGAATGACGTCATCATAAGTATATTTATTTGGGTTGAAAAAAACAAAAAATGAGGTATAGTGTTTTCCGTTTTCTTCATTAGTTGATTTTCCAATATGGCGTGTGAAGGATGTGAAATGTATTTAGATGTTATTATGGAAATTAACAATAGTGATAATTCTGCTGTAAAATTTTTGTTAAACATGGTGTGTTACAGTTGTATTTTAAATGGAGAGAGTGTGGATCTAAGTGTTCCTACGATGAATCAAGGTGGAGATTTCGATGCCAGAAACGAGTAACTGATAAGAAAAATAAACGCCGGCGACGATATGCATTTTCGATATCTCAATTTAGAGATACATGGTTAGGTGAGGCTCGGATATCTCCATCTCTTAACTTGCGTAGGTTATGTTAGGTTAGGTTAGGTAGGTTCTCTAGCAATTTGGACACTGGAATGCATTTTTATAGTAGTATTTGATGTGCAATGTTAAAATCTGGCCTTCATTTTATGGGGAAATGAACCAAAATATGTTAAAAGTTTGAAGTCTCATAACTTTTGATTGGTTAATTTCCACATAAAATGAAGGCCAGATTTGAACAAAGCACATCATACACTACTAGGAAAATGTATTTTGGCATCAAAATTGGGTGGAGGCCGTAATATCCATATTTACCGTATCCACAGCTTGTGAAGTCTATTTTTGAGACTACATCATTAAACGCTTCTTGAACCATGTCAGTAGAACCCATAATTTCATTTTCTTGCTGTCTGTTTTCCAAAATCGTCTCTATTCTGCGATCATAGGCTGCAAAATGCTTCTTTATACAATTATTATGATAGAATACATCTGCAGCGAATACATCTTTGTATTCGTTCAACACGCTACTCTGGTAAAAACATCGTCTTGGAACAAGTGAGCATAACTCAATAACTTTTGGGCACGACCTGGAGTACATATCCAAAACAAATCATGGTCAATGTTTCCACCTTTCAATTTGAATCGAGCTGAACCACAAAATATACACACTTTCATATCCTTGATATGCTGTGTCTTAATCCTTTTGCTTGAACTATTTTCTGGAGGAGTTAATGCTTCCCCTAAGGAGGAATCGGAGGGTTCAGATTCAGCATTTTTAGACTTCTGGCTACGTTCAACGAACTTTTTATCTGTTGCATAGCACGAAGTGCTGTGATACTGGATATAAGGAGTCTGACTCTCAGTAAGAGCTTTTAAACGCTTGCTTCTGTCATCATTTGGGTACGCAGAAGCCAACTGAAGCAAATTTTTTATTCCATGTTCTCCGCTGCTCAAATATTTCTCTCCACTTGGGCTTTTGTTCTTCTGGCACAAGATACATTTACCAAGGTTTGAGCTATGCTTCTTTTCTGGCACAAGTTGACATATATCCTGAAAAAATAAAATATACTAAGACTTCTTGCAATTCCAATTATAATAAACTGGTTCTATTCTATACATATAAAAATTCATTTGTAACACATTGGTCTTTATATTTATGTTTTAAATATTCAATTCGATTATTACTTACCATGACCTATCATCTATTGAATCACATAATGAATACAGGGATCCTCAATTTGTAGCTACTACCAATACTAAACCTGAAACACAATAAATATGACTTAGTTACTCTAAAGAAATCAAATAGATCGATTCTATAAGAAGTTCAAGCATTTTACAACAAGCAAGCCTAAGAATAACAAAATAAGTACTATTTTTTATATTTTGGCTATTTTTTCAAGTATTTTACAACCATTTTTATCGATTTATACCCGAAATTTAGACATTTCTGCATACTTTGTTTTAATAAATTCTTGCAGAGCTATTAATATCTAATTTCTTGACTATTTAGTTCGATATGATTGGTTAGAGCTAGTTTATGCACCAAAATAGCCAAAAATTTCACTTTTGCGATTTTTTTTCAATATTTACTTAATTTTTTACTATTTTTGCTGTTATTTTTTTACATTTTTGTCAGTTTTCTTGGTTCAGGCAGCAGTATGTTATAAAAACAGATTCTCAAACAAAAAACTACCCTTAAAAAATTTTTCAACTGAAGAATATGACAAAAATACGAAAAACTGATAAAAGTTTGCCATTTTGACCACTTTCGCACCAATTTGGTGCGATGGCATAGAAAAATTCGGATTCTCCGCCCCAAAATTAGTCTAGATCAGTCGTCAAAACCTCTGCACCCAGAAATTTATACGAACTCTGGGCCAGATCCTAGACTAATATGGGGACCAAATAATCTCAGGCACACCTAGTTGGGCTATAAACTTCACAATTGCCGAATCATTCCATGGCGGAAATCCGAGTGAATCAAAATAGTACATTCTTTCCCTATTTTAAAAATAGATTGCGAACCAATGAATCCCCGCACCCCCAACAATGTCAGTGTTAACGATAACCCCGTACCAATTTCTTGTACTTGGCAGATTTAATATTTCATTCTTCGCGTACACTCCCCGATAAATTTTGAGCGTGCGAAACGGTCACTTTTCACCACTCTCTGGAGTGTATGCGCATCCATTCTAAAAGTCTGTGACCACGTTCCTGAAACGATCAACTTTTATTTGGTGCCTGTGCCTCGAGGTAAACTAGTACACTTATAGGCGCGTCTATAGGCTTGGCAAATTCCAACCTAACTGAGATATTCCCACTCTGCTGTGGGCTTAAATGCGTATCTGTACCAGCAGACAAGTCCGGCGTAATATCAAATGAATAAATGTTAAATTCTTCGACAAATTCTTTCTGCGTTACACCAAAACGAAGCTCGTCACAGGCGCCTGTATTATGAACCAGACTATTATATGCTCTCGCGCAGAGCTGGAACACAGCATCTGATGAGTAGTCCGTATTCAATGTCCCTCCCAGAGCAACCCCATTTACGTGTAGAGTAATATTTTTAAGGCCGAAATTCTCGAATTTAAAGGTACTCTTTATATTTTCCATTCGTCGAGGCGTGGTCCTGCATGCCAATTAATATCCTTTTAGGTAGGACGCCTAGGGCGACGTTTTCTATCTCCTTCGACGCCAGCCCTGCCGGGGCCGTGTACAGTTTGATCTGTACCCTGTTAATTGGGTATTTTACTGTGGCGTGTATTAAGTCTTTCTCAATTTCTATTTGTTTCGGGGAGCTTAATTTCACGCGACGTATACGCAAATATGTTTCCATGATGTGTATCACAACGGGTTTCGCGCCTTCTTCTTGATCAGACCCCAGATTTACGCAGATCTCAGGAATCGTGCGGGTAAGCTTCAACTTCATATCCACCCCGTTCATAAGCAACTTCTGGAATGTGAAGTCTGTATGCAAACGCCTAAAACATTCGTATATTTTTTTTTAGAATTTTTAAATTTATCCTTTATTCCATTTTCATCTTTAGTGTGATAATACCCCTCGGCTGTTAAAAAGGTTTCCTTCGCTTCTTTTGAAAAGTTGAGGACATTTTCCAGATAGGCTCGTAGGTGGTAGTACCCCGTGCCTGCCGAGATGTTGACCTGATTTAAATATACGTCACACTGGCTGAATATGGAGTGTAAAAAGTTGGTTTCAGGGTAGGCAGAGTAACTATCATCGCAGTCCGTCCCATCAGAATGGGCTATACGCAGTTTAGCATACATGTGCATGCAGCTCGGATCAAAAAAGTAAGGGCCTGAGTGGGTATCACGAATTCTATAGGGGCACTGGGCGAACTAATTGTGTTTAATGGGTTAATTGTAATAAAGTCACTATGCTCAATAGAGACCTGAGTGGGGGCATATCAAAGAGGGACAGTTCCGATTTACAGCATTGTGAACTACACGGATGGATGAAACGTGCCATGACGAGACAGAAATAGTACCACCTCCCACGACAAGTATTAGTCAACCTGTGATTCGTGAGAGTAGTGTCCTCAGCTTATATCAGTTAAAAAAATGATCAGCCATAGGTTTCATGCGCTCAGAGCACTTCTTTTTCGGTTTCCTTTTACGTTTAATGCCACGTGATGGTAACCCCTTCTTCCTGTCAGATCTCTTCTTTCCGCCACGCGCTGGTAACCCCTTCTTCCTGGCAGCTCTCTCCTTTCCGCCGCCACGCATTTTTCTTTTTGCATCTTTGATGATTTCATCCCTTGTACGTTTTAAATGTTTTTTTAGAGCTTCTTTAGGCTTAGTGCCCCCATTATGTCTTCTGCCGCGTTAAAACCTGTTTGTAACGCCTTCCCTAGGTACCTGGCCCCCCTCTTCAACAGGGGACAGCGGTGCGTAGTGTGGATGAAAAAATGGAACCAAGACCACTCCCACGCTGGTACCTCACTCCTCGGTATACTGCGAACGGTCTTCAAATCATTATAAACGACGAAAATGTAGTTTCACTGTTAAGCTCCCATCACCGAATGGGAAATTTTTTCCCTCAATCGTCCTTATATATATCGAGATGTTGGTTAATAGATTAGTCGCAACATTTACATAATGGGGCTTGTCATATGTAATGCTCAAACTTTTCCCTCTATGGTTGGGGATGTGCGCAATGCGCAGCAGACGTGCCTGAGTGTCCCCAACAAATTGGTGCTCTACAATATTGCTGTAAATATAGCACATGCCTGGGGGCGGAGAGCTTTCACCCAACTTCTCCATCTTCAATTGATACATTAAGCTGGACAAGTCATGCTGTGCCTCGTGAAAGGTATCTCTTTGGAAGCCTGCGCTATATCGGTCCTCAGCTGCAATTGTGAACAGTTCTTTATCTTTAATATTTCTACTAAGCGTTGACTTTAGCTTCAATGTGCATGCAAGCGTGTCTATGTTTACGACTTCAAAAAGTAAATCGTTTGTCAAGTACGACTTTTCAAGACTCTTGTTTAAACCCCTCACAATGTCCATGGCTGTATCATAATGCCCGATTCCTAGCGATACATTTGTGCTATAGTACCGTTCCTCGCCGCACAGGGTTGAACGAATAGTATTGTCTAAGGTTATGCCTATTTTTTCGCACTCATCGGTTCTTCTATGGATCAGAAATATGATTTGTTCATTTTCAAGTTAAAAATTTGGTGGCTAACCGAAGTTCACATAACCCCACCTCATACGAATCACGCTCCAATTCAATGGGTCCATGGAGTTCTGTCACAAAGTTGGCGAGAATGTTGTTAGGTGTACAGACAGGGACGAGGAGGATGGGAGTGTGACGTAGAAACGGTCAGGCGCCATGTTGCATACTATTTAAGCTTCACTATTGCATCAGCTTTTATATAGGTGTTGAAGCTTTCTGGGTAACCCAGCCATTTCACCAGGTACATTTTTCTCTTTCCTGAGCCTTGCTACCTATAATTTTCTCAATTTTAAACGTTTTTTCCTAAATTAAATGCCACTTTCTGCAACTCCTCGCGGTAAAACCCTCCTGCGATTTCTTCCCCATTCAAATCTTCAATGTAATACATCATTACCTCACCTTTAGGTCTCATAGCCCTAACTTTAAAAGTCTCGCGCGTCCATCCTTGCTCAAATCCCTTCGCGAATTTATTCCCCGAACGTGATAGCCTTATATAATCACTGATTTTGAAACGCGCAGAGTGTGGTGGTGCATCTCTTCTCACCTCTGGACGCGTACCTCTTTCTAAAACTTCGTTAGGCGTTGTGCCAATCGTACGGTGATGTGAGCAGGATGAGGCCAATGAGCCGAGAACGTTTATATATCTGTATGTGTTTTTATGTGTAAAATATCGGTGCATGCGTTCCTTTATGGTACGCTGAACTCTTTCAGCTAAAGAGGCCTTATGTATAGAATTGGTAGTGTAATAGCTGATATTAAACTCTGCCAGCATGTTCTGAAAAGCGCGTCCTATAAATTCTTTCCCCATATCCGTACAAAAATAGCCAGGAATCCTGTTTTCTTTCAACATCAACGTTTTGGTCGCTTTAGCAACTGTTTCAGGCGATTTATTTTTCAGGGGTATTAACCACAAGTATCTAGAGAATACGTCTATTATGAATAGGATGTAGCGGTAACCGTCGTTATACACTGAATATCTTTGCATGTCTGTTAAATCAGCCTGCCAAATAGAGTCAATCGAGGCAGCTGTTGTCTTGGCCGTTTTAAACCTTTTTCTCACCGGTTTATGAAGTGTATAAGCATCCTGCCCGCAAAAATCTCTCAACATCTTTTTCCTTACCTAACACCTCTGTACGTCTATTAACGCCACCATAGGAGGCGGGGTTAGAAATGTCATAATAGCGTTTACTTAATATGTTAGCCATTTGCTTATTTTAGAAGCACGTGGGTAGGGTTGACCGTTTGTTCTCTTCTTTCTCCTCTTCAGAGAGACTGCTACTGCTGGGGGCGATGGCGTACTCAGTTGTGACACATGCGTGACCTGGTCCAAGTCTTTTAACCTATTCAGATTACCTATCAATGTTTTGGGGACATTTATTTGTTGTAGTCTTGTTTTAATATGCTTCCATCCTGTTGGTGAGGGTCTGTCCCACTTTCTCACCAGATCATGAACAATATCAACGATATTGGAGCCTTGTACCCTTGTTCCTTCAACAATGACCTCACCTGCATCGCTCCACTGTATGATGGGGTCCTCACTCAATAGATTATAAAGATTTAACCCTTTGTTCCTCAAAGTGGGAGGCTATTTTTTAGCACATGTTCGATGTGTTGTGTTCCGTTGTTCTTTGGTTGGCCAGGTTCTGTCGTTATGCTCAGCACTATTCGAGCTGTCTAATAACCACGGGTAGCTCTGTAGGATGTTTATAATCTTCGTACTCATGAAGAAATTTCTGCAAAGCCTCTTGGTACAAGATCCTTTTCTCATCAGGTGACTTTTCACTGTTTAATAGGGCTAGCAACTCGTTTTCCATTCTTTTAAGCCTACTTTTACGGGGTTCTAGAACCGTGTCTGGAGTCTTTGAACTTTGTAATGAAGCATACACCTCGTGCGGAATCACAACCACCTTCTTCATTATATTAATCTAGTCAGTAAAGGACCCAAAACTGAAAATAAGATGGGCAGGAATGATCCTCCTCTTTGTACAATAATGCGCTTTTTCTTACCCACAGTTTGACTTTTATGAGCGAGCGCTCGTATTATGTTCTTGTAACGACGTAAGCGAGTCTTCTGAGAGGGTTTCATTGGTACATTACATTTTATAACATTAAGACAGATTTCACAGATGCATTTTAAAAAGTCAGAGTCGATATTTTTAACAAACATCTGTTGCAGCGCCCGTGGCAATCGTTGATAGATTTTTATTAATTCACGGTATTTCTTTAGCCTATTTCTCATTCTGGAATATACACCGTTTCAGGCTCGCTTGGGAATATATTCATTCTTAGAAGCACCCTAAACGTGTTTCGCGGTAAAGGTCACAAAGCAAATACCCATAACGCTGGTTTTTGGCCTCTTTATAAACCTCCAAAAACTCCTTACGCTGATTCGGGAACATTTGATTAGCTTATACCCCAATTTGTGACATCTCTACGTTGCGCGAATAAGACTAGATATTGCGTATTTAGCGACACATCGCGCATGTATCTATTTTTGAAAAATAGATTCTGATTGATAAAGAACACGCTTATGTTAAGGTGGTGGGAGAATACTGTAAATGTCTCGGCAAACGTTTCATCCATCTCCAATATGAGGTCGTCAATTACAATAACTGTATGTTCATTTCCCTTTAATGAATTAACGTCATAGACCCCCTTGTGGAACAAAACATCATCTTGGTACTCGTTGAACACTGATTGATACGTCGAATAGCACCATATAACTTTATTCAAACATTTTGAGAACATCTCCAACCACATCTGTAGGTCCAGATATAATACATGTGGATGGGCTCGTGAACCTGAATTTTTCTACAGATTCCATTTCTGACACGTCACACCCCTAAGTGGTCCATTAACAAAATATTACAAATAACGAGTGCTGCTCCTTATATTTTGTTTTCTTCTTCCACAGAACCGTGAATGATGATGTACAGCACCCCATCATCGATATCACGGACGACCCCGTTGACCCTCCAGCTACAGAGTCATCCCCCACCGACGAGCCCTCACCAGCGACACCTGTAGCATGCGCCAGTTCAAAGCGGAGGCGTGATGAAGAACCCTCCACTTCAGGTATAAAGCGCTCCAGGATTGCGCCGGTTGTTAGACCCGCAGTAATAGAGCCCCAACCCTCAACGTCTTACGTCACAACCCCCAATAGTACCTCTTCAAATATACCCCTTATTCATCCTCCACAGTAGCTCCCCGTTCTGTTGAGGCTGACATAACATTCGAGTTGGTGCGCACCGCAACCCCCACCCCGGCCTTGACTAGAAATCGGTATATAGTCAGGGTTGATCCTAGGTCCATGTATAGCAATGGTGTTGAACACGGACTACGGCGCATAGTTGAACGTATTGTAGAGTTTGCCCTTCAGAACCGCGACGAACGTGAAGTCAGGACGAGGCTGTCCTTTGGATTCGGGTCAGATGACGGAGATGTAGATGATTTTTGGGTGGTAATACCGTTCAGACGTTTGGCAGCTGAAGATATAGAGTATATATTAGGCCGTATAATGCAGGCCTCTCAAAGTAGTATAGCCTTCAATATGGACAACTTCACGGTAAATATTGACCGTGTATTCCGTGTTGCGGGTCATAGTGCCACACCTTATACTCTTAACTTCAATTCTCAGGCTATTTTTAGACGGCATATAAACGTCGATCGTGGTTGCGGCTTTATAGCAGTAGTCTTAGCTCGTATGTTTACTGTACTAAATACACGGGTCAAAAACATTTGGTTGCCTACGGTAGTGGAGCGTGCCCGTAAACTAGCTGTAGACTGTAAACTTGAGTTTGACTGTAATATGGGTCCTGAAGAGCTGAGAAGGGTAGAACAGGAAATGAATGTTCGTATAGTTGTATTTGGACTGGATGATCGTCGTAGTAGAACTGTGTTTTTAAAAGCTGTGTGAGAGATCGTACAAGACCCCTACTTATTTTAGGACTGTCAGGGGCAACGTATCTCCCCATCCGTAATATAAGGGACCTTTACGCGAGTTATGATAAAAGTCGAAAATATGGACGACATCATGATTTGTGTAAGGGTGTATCGAGTTTGCGGATGATATAGTGAAACATTGTAAAGATTGCCACATGGTATGTGAGCAGTGTAAAATCCAAATGTGAAAGCCGTGTAGTTGAAGCTGAGAAGAGGGATTGTGTGTGTGTAGACGCACATTTTTCAATAATAACTGTTTTGAGCTCCATAAATCAATTGGCACGTGCAGGAAAATGAGAATCTGTGAATGTGGTATGTTTCACATGATGGATAATTGGGGAAATTCAGCATAAATGTGATGAAATTCACTGTTCTACATGCCATGAGAAATAAAGGCGGTTGGAGTAAAGCATGTATGTTATATGAAAGACGTCAAGCCTAAAAAAGCCCTTGTATAACTGTGTACTACGATATAGAAACATACACGAACGCTGAAACCAAAGAGGTTATTCCGCATTTACTTGTAAGCCAGACTATCTGTGATGAGTGTATGGAGATCGATGTGATGAGTGTCACAAATGTGGAAAACGGACAAACGTTTTTTACGAATGCCACGATAGCCCTGTGAAACTCTTTTGTGTCCTATATTGTCAAGTTAGCGGACAAGTTCAAAAAAATGACTGTGTATATTCTCGCCCATAACGGGGCAAAATTTGACACACAGTTCCTTTATAAGGAGTTGCTTGAGCACGAGTCATCTGAGATATTTACAGGTGATCCCTTGAAAAGAGGCAACAAACTAATACAGATGCAAATAAGAGGTAATGTACAGTTTAAAGACACTTTATTATTCACACCTTGTAAATTAGCAAAGCTACCCAAGGTGATGGGCGTAGCCGCTGAAGTTTCAAAAGGATATTTCCCTTACACATTCCTCACTAGCGAAACTTTAAATTACGTAGGACTACCTCCACCCAAACATTACTTTAACTATGAATGTATGAGCACAGATGAACGTGAAGATTTTGACCGATACTACACAGTTTTAATGAATGTAATCCTTATAATATAGCTGATGAATGTGAGCGTTATTGCGTGAATGATGTGCGCGTGCTTAGAGTATGTTTCCAGGCCTTTAGAAGGATGTACATATGCCGTTTCAAATGCGATCCGTTGCAAGTCGCAACCACCATCGCCTCATTATGTTTTACGGTGTTCAAGAATTTCATGCCTAAAGACACCTTAGCCATTATCCACAGAAACAACCCCCGCAGTTATGGCACAAGGCTATTTACTGGCTCATACACCTAACAGCAGACAGGTGTATACATAAAGCATGCCCGCAACACGGGTGAAGTACCCATTAAGGTTAATGGTCGTGTTTTTTGGGTTGATGGTCTAAGTGAAAACCGTGCCACTGGTGAGAAGACTGTGTACTCCTTTAACGGTTGCTGGTGGCACGGTGCCCCCGTCCTGAGTGTGGAATCGTAGGAGATATCCACGGTAGATCTCCTGCCGACTGTCTTGCGTGGACCGCACCGCGATCAACTTATAGGATCCCAGTTCACTCACAAAGTTTGTGGGAGCATGAGTATGATGCACGGATGGAGCAGATGGACAGTACCGTGAAGAAATAAACACGATCAAACGTTCAATGGTGCTGGATCCTCTCAAATGCGGTGATAGCTTGTTCGGAGGGCGTACAAATCCCTTCAAGCTATACTTTCCGCCTACGGAGGGTGTGAAACTCCATTACTACGACTTCTGTTCTTTATACCCCTACGTGATGAAGAACAATCCGTACCCCGTAGGCGCACCTGAAAAAATGGTGTCCCGTATACCAACCATCGAGGAGTTTTCGGCCAACTTGAATGAGCGCTACTTTGGACTCTCTTTCGTAGACGTGCTCCCCCCTCGCGATTTATGGATGCCGATCTTACCTGTCGTTATAGATCACAAGCTCATGTTTCCCCTGTGCGTGAAGTGCGCAGAAGAGAACAATGGTGATTGTGACCATACACCCACCAGCGTAAGATCAGAGGTGTATACACAAGCCCTGAGCTGCCCTAGCCGTTCGCCATGGGTATAGAATAATGAAGATACATGAGGTGTGGAGGTTTCAGAAGCTACCCAACCTTTTCACACCATATATAAATGCTTTTTTGAAGGATAAGGTTGAGGCGTCAGGATATCCGCGAGGGGTTGATACCGAAGATGAAAAAACGTCTTATATTCACGTTACCGTGACCGTGAAGGTATACAGCTTGATCGCCCAAATTGTAAAGAACCCTGGCAAGCGCTTTAGTGCAAAGTTGTGCCTAAACAGTCTTTGGGGAAAATTTGCACAGAATACCGGCAAAGGGAACGTTCATTTGGCACAAAGTTATAGTGAAGTCTGGGATTACGCCAACGCAACCGATAAAGAGGTCATGGAGAATGTGAATGTAGGTAATACTTACATAATAAAGTACAACAATACCGAATTGGCCACAGACACCTCACGCGTCAAACTTTGGGGCCTATTGCATTCTCTTGGTCGGAGGGTTTTGTATGCCGATACAGATAGCGTGATATTCACAGCGAGGAAGGGTGAATACATGCCTGCTTTTGGGGAGTTCCTCGGAGAGCTAACTGACGAGATCAAGGATGAGTATGGAGACATCGCATACGCAGACTCGTTTGTGTCAACGGAGCGAAAA
The DNA here is from genome assembly GCA_023014485.1 of Bathynomus jamesi. Classification (NCBI taxonomy): domain Eukaryota; kingdom Metazoa; phylum Arthropoda; class Malacostraca; order Isopoda; family Cirolanidae; genus Bathynomus; species Bathynomus jamesi. The sequence goes on along the minus strand of JAJOZX010005775.1, from coordinate 50,674 downwards.
ACCTATGGGGTACGGGTGAGGATAGGGGATGATACGAAGTATATTTTGAAGGCTAAGGGTATCACACTTAACCATGCGAATCGGCGGGTCGTTAACTTTGATTCGTTGAAGGAGTTAGTGTGCTTGGAAGATGATGAGGGCGACCGCCCACCCCAACTGACTGACTGTAGACACCCACAATTTTCGGGCACAGAAGCTTGGGGGCGTGAAGGAACTTAGGGGTACAAAGGTGTGCCGTAACACCTATAGGAAACGCTACCAGGTGCCTGGTACCTATGATACCGTGCCCTTTGGATACCGTAATCTTTGGTATGCGTATTGTTAGCGTATTTATTACACGTGTTTGTAAATATATATACCTTGAATATTTCGTTTATTAAATAAATCGTGTTTCAACTAGCGTTTCACATTCTCCTTTGCGTGCGTGTATAGTAAAAAGCTAAGCCCCGCCCACTGTAAGACCGGCAACATGAGTCATGCCGCTATCTGAGCATGCCTCTATCCCTGCGTGCTCAGTTGACCTCTGCATACCCTTGAGCTCAGACGTGTATTCTCTCGCGTAGAAAAAAATAGTAATGGCTACCTTTAATATCGCGTGTTCAACATTTATGAAGTGGTATTCTGCAAAGTGCATAGATGTGGTGGATACTGAAAAACTCCCTATTCCTTCCTTCTTTGCCTCTTTTAAGACTGCATTGAATCGCGCGAAGGACCGAGATGTTCAAATACTCTACGGGTATTCTCGCGAGGGGGTTGTAGGATTTCGCAGTACAGACGATGTATTGAAGTATATTATAGAGCTAAGCTTTATAAAGGCTCACATATACCGCGAGGTAGAAGCAGCAGCACGTTCAGAAGATAAACAACAGTTATGGGTAGTGTCTTGTGGATGAGTGGTGTGACAAGCGGTATTATATCATGTTACACCATACCGACTACTCGTACTCTACGACTGAAAATGTAAATCTTGTCATCATGGACAATCTTAAGTATTTTTACCACTATATTAATATATATCATGATGAGGTTTGTAGTGAGGTTGTGGCTAATGGGCTGTGTGAGTTTTTAACAGACTTTAGAGATGAGTATCGCTTGTTAAACAAAAAGACCAAATATGAACATATGTTTCTCTCTAATAGCGCGCCGGTTTGTGAAGATGTTTAGTTTGTGGAAATGTTGAGTGATAACCGTTATAAAATGTGTTTAGTTCGTGAAAATCCCCCTTTGCAAAAATGTCTGGTGCGTATTCGGGGAAGTGAGAGTGATAAAACATTAAAACCGATATTACTTCTTGTATCGGAAAATTTCTCAAAACACCTGCCCAATATAATGGGATACAACGATTCATGTTGGATCAGCGCCGTACACGCTTCATTAGATTATGGTGTGACTCACTCCTCCCGCGCCGCCCACCAGTGTACCTCACGGAGCATACGAGTTCTAACAAACCCATACACGTATCTTCAGCGTGACTCACCCCGCCCATCGAGCCGATCCTGCCTCCTGTGGCTCATAGTCATCTCAGCTTGCACCGAGTGGACGTGCCATAGTCATCTCAGAGCTTGAACCGAGTGGACGTGCGAATACGATGGAACTCCCTTTGAGAAGCATTCTCAACCGCTGGTACGATGTCTCCGTGACGAAGTCATTGCGCTTGTTCAGGCGTGAAACCGGCACCATTAACTATGTGCTTGAAACGACCTCCAGGCATGCAAGCAAACGTAACGTAATTTATTTGTGTTGAGGAGATGAATAGAATCTTCGTGATAGTTGAGAGGTGGGCAGAGGACCGTTATAGAATACCTGTCGGCGTAGGTACAATAAGAGGTGATTAGCGACGCCTCCTCATATACCATTGTTTGTACATTATGTATAAATAACGAACAACCATGCATTGATATACGACTGATGTGGAAGAACACAGCTGATAATGACGTTCTTGTCCCTACACGAAACCGTTTCATCCTCGATAGAATGTTTGAAATCGTCGGATTCCGTAAGCTGAAGCCTATATTAGACGGTCGTGTTACGGATATGATTTATTTTAACACGGTTCTTGAACACGCATACACCGCTCTGCTCGACGGATTTATCGAATGTAGGAATGAACAGGGCGAGAATGGTCTAGAGCTGGATGCATATTTAAAAGGTTTAGATTCTTCGAAATATCCTGAACTTTGGTACAAAGCACTTCAGCGGTACAGGGCTGAGCTCGTCTACACTGTTCACCCTGAAGAGCTGTACCTCTATATAATGAATAGCTGTCGTTACGACTTGGAAGATTATTTCAATTGCCGCTATGCAGAGTGAAGAAGAGTTCACGATTGAAAATCTGGGGACGGTAACAAAAAAACCCCGATTGGAAAGGTGTGTTTATAAACTTGTGTTTAATAATGACGTTGTGGTTAACGATGACTTCTTTGTGCGTGCTTTTGATTGTGTTCTAGCCGTGTTTAAAGATGACTTGCCCGCAGGGTGTAAAGTGGGCACAAAAATAGTATTGAATGATATGAAAGCCATTTACGTCGAGTATAGACCTCCGTATCAGTTAAACGGTGAAGTGATGCTTGGACGGTTTTACCATGTCGTACAAAGTAATGGCAATGTGGATGTAACTCTAAGTGTGAGTTTAGCGTTTTGCACAGTAGAACATAAAGGAAATATATTTAAATTGTGTATATATATATATATTTCCTGTACTAATATGCATTTGATTATACGTTTCGTATATTTTTAATATATTTAATATAACTATATATTTTTCCTGTACTAATACGTAATTGATTATACGTTTCGTATATTTTCAATATATTTAATATATCTGTATATATTTTTCCTGTACTAATATATTGATAATGCACCGTTTTGTATATTTTTTATTATATATTTTCCGTTCATGATGCTATTATTATTTTTGATCACTTATATATCCCGATGTATATTTATTTCCATTAATTCGTCTAAATAAACAGAGTGATGTATTGGCGTTTTATTTATATCTTTTTGTTTGTACACGATATTTAATTATATCATTTGATTGGTTTCTAAAGCGGATTTCTAAGGCGGAATATATGCTAAATAAATAAGTGCAAACTGGTAAGTCATACGGCAACTGAGAAAGGGAGATAAACAACATGAACGAACGTTGCAATAATCCTATTTGTTTAATAGGTCTGTCTATTGGACGTATTTAGTGAAGGTCTACCAGGAGTTGGTTGATGGTTGGTTTCACCACCAATCGTTTGGACGCTTGGTTGTAGCCCTCATATCGGATACGCGGTGTTAATGGGGTGAGCTCCTAAAAAGTCGTAGCCCCATCTTCTGTTGATGGGTGAACTCCTTTTAAAAGTCGTAGCCCTCATTTCACCATCTCCTGTTGGCGCTCCTAAAAGTCTATACGATTGATGGTGATGCTTTTGTGTGTGTGTGTGTGTGTGTGTGTGTGTGTGTGTGTGTGTGTGTGATAATAGGGGTGTACAGTCGGTGAGTGTATGTACGCTTTTAATTCGCTCGAAGGTTATATACATGCCATTTATGCCTTCTAAGAAAAGCCAACTGGCTGATTAATATATACTTAATTAAATAAATAAACGCAAACTGGCAACTCAGCCTTCTAAGCCAACTGGCTGATTAATATATACTGAAATAAATAAACGCAATCTGGCAACTCAACTTTCTAAGCCAGTTGGCTGATTAGGAAATATATGCTTTAATTAAATAAATAAACGCAATCTGGCAACTCAACTTTTTAAACCAACTGGTTGATTAAGCCACCTGGCTGATTAGGGACCCTATAAGAGAGCGGCGGCACGGATGAAGTCTTAGTATGCGCTCGGCTCCTGCCGGGCGACCACTTCTCTTCCTTAGGTTAGGTTTATTGCAGCTTGGGGGATAACTCCGCCTCCAAGTTGCAACATTCTCCCTCCCCCATTTTGGGGGTGCCTGCAACAACGGGGGTGGGGGTTGGCACTATGGGGTGCCTTGCAACAAGGCGGTTGCACTATGCTATGGGTGCCTTGCAACGGGGTGGGGTGCCACCAAGGGGGTGGGGGTAGCACTCTTGCAACATTATGTAACATTTGCAATTGCATTGCACTCGTCCATTTTTCGGTCATACTACTGACCAGGGAGCCTGTCTAGGGGCCCCCTAGTAGCAGCGGGGCCCTAAGCGGCCGCTTAGTCTGCTTATGCCAGGAAACGGCCCTGTATGCGTACATATGAATAATCTGAAGTAAAATGTAATGATAAACAAGTGGTAGCTTGTGAAGATATCACGTGATGGTGTCGGTTTGCCGCGTTGCTAACGGGTATAGGATTGTACCACGTGGTCACTCGAACTTTGCGTGTACAACTCGGACAAATTCCGAGCAAGACAAGTTTTTCCGAGGGAAATTTTTCCCGGCTCAGAGAATTCCAGCTTATCCAGAGCCCGTGTTAATCAAAGTTTTTGGAAAGTGCGTAAAGCGCCTCGGTGGTGTAGTGGTTAGCGTCGCTGACTACAAATTCATCGGCCTCGGGATCGAGACCCGGTGACGGCAGGGGGCGCGCAGCAAAAGCCAGCTGTTCACCCTTTCACACAATAAAAAAAATTGGTTGGTAGATAAATGGGTACCCCGGGTAGCCTAATGGTTAAGAAGCTAAGCTGGTGGTGGGGCATGGTTCGGATTCCACGTTAAACTATAGGTCTAAGGTGGAGTGACAAGCTTGACCTTCGTCAGAACGAACAATTCGGGCGGTTAATGAAGGTATATAGGAAGCCCAAAACAAAGGCAATTTGCATTTTCAAGAGGCAATATAATTCTAAGGTCCCCTCTTTAAATGTATATAGGCTAGTTTTCTTTCATTATATACTCCCAAGAAAATATTTTGTGCGGTACTAAATTCTTTTTTTAACTTATTAAACTAATTATACTCTTTCTTAATATTGATTATTTGTCTCAAATAAAACAAACAAACCTGAGAAAAGACTTTTATGCATTATTTTGGCAAATTATTGCTTGGCGTAGAATAAAAAAAAGTTTAAAAATGCCTGCAAAATTCCAGAATTCAGAAGCAGTTCGGAGATGGAGTTCATAATAGCTTAGTATATACGTTAAGTTAGATTAGGCTTGGTCAGGTTGGGTTAGTAATTATGGAATGTCTCGGAACTGCGTCTGGGTTATGGAACTGTACCGAAATGCTTTTTTCAACGTGTTATTTCCTATAAGAAAAATTTCAGTATCTGCTATTCCCAATGGCACCATATTTTTCACTCAACATTCAAAATAGGGTTATATTTGTGAAGAGCGTATCAGGAAATATTTGCCTTTACAAAATAATACATATATCTTAACTAATATCCTTCTCTTTGGGCCTGAAATTAAGTGACGGTACAGTTGTTAGTAAACATACGAAGGCTGCCTAAACTAACGGGAGCGAGGGGCTACTGCAGGAAGAAAAAAAAACCGAAGTAAATAAGTAGAATCAAACAAGCGGTAGCTCACTATTGCTCGCGACCGTTATACAACTTGGCCCTCCGGGGGGCACTATATGTCACACAATGTGAAGCTCAAGATTTTCACGGCTGCCTTTCCTGTAGTTTTATGGCGGTGCTGGGGCCTTCGGACCCAGTAATTGTGACCTAGGACCGGGAATCTTGACAGAGCACATCGGCAGCTCATGGGCTATCAGTTGGTGGTGGTTGCAGAATTTTCCGATGTGCCGTTTAGTCTGTGCACGGTTCCAAAGAAAGCCGACAGACACACAGACACATTTTAGCTCAATAGTATATAGGATACCTATACAGTGTATAAAATAACCACGAAAACCCCAAAGACCCGACCCCTTGAGCCCAGGACTTAAAGATATCTATCAACAGTTTTACAATAACAGAAAATTTAAGTGTACACATAGGCCTAACCATTCGCCAATTTCTTTTACTCTAAACTTCAGAGCAAATTCAATAGGGTTTTGTATAGTTCAAGAAATATAGAAAACAATTTATTCAACGACGTTGAAAAGTGCTGTAAATCGGGACTTTAAATACCACTTCATATGGGGGTCGAACGTACCGTCAGCAAAAAAAAATAAGCTACTCTAAATGTAAACTACAGGATAATCCAAAAATGAGGTAATAAAAAGGGTTAAATACATTTCAGGAACACCTTTTGGATCACCCTGTATATTTTCATTGTAGGGCCGTAAAAAATTCCAGAATCCAGACGCACTTCAGAGACAGAGTTCATAATAGTTTAGCAATACGCTAAGCTAAGTTAGGTTGGTTAGGTTAAGTTAGGCTGGTTAGGTTTGATCGTTAAATTAAGATTGGAATTTTACCCAAGTCCGTAACTGGAGCCACCTCATATCACAAATGGGGGGAATCACGGTACAAGGTGGAAAGGGATTGTTCCAAACTGGCAACAAATTTCAAAACTGGGGATATGTGTAACAAGTTCCTCACAGAGCAAGTCTTAAGTCTGAGGCTCCCAAAACGACCTTATTAAAATAACTATACGAGTAAATCCCTATTATTTGAACATTCACAATTATTACTAATAAATCACAATTAAATATTAGGTTGTCATTATACACCCACACAAAATTTTAGGTTTTTCAAACCATCATTAAGTTCAGCTTCAAAACTAATCTTACCTCATATATATAGGGTGATCCAGAGAAATGGGACCCAAAAGAAACCCCTGTAACTCTTAAAGTATAAGTCCTTATATAAAATCATACGCATCATTCGAAAGAGGATAGTTACAAGTTTGTACAGGATTGTATAGGTTTTGACAATACAAGACAAGATAAGATACAAAACAAAATAAAAGTGTTACTTAAAACTAACCCTTCAAGATGACTGCATGGACTGTGGAACAGCTGCGTTTCATAACTGAGCAATATTAGATGGAAGAAGTGTAGTTTCAGCTCTTAGAAGGTGATTTTGACATCTGAAAATTTGTCTTGAAAGATCTTTGAGCTGAAACTACACTTCTTCCATGCTCATAATATTGCTCAGTTATGAAACGCAGCTGTTCCACAGTCCATGCAGTCATCTTGAAGGGTTAGTTTTAACTAACACTTTTATTTTGTTTTGTATCTTATCTTTTCTTGTATTGTCAAAACCTATACAATCCTGTACAAACTTGTAGCTATCCTCTTTCGAATGATGCGTATGATTTTATAAAAGGACTTATACTTTAAGAGTTACAGGGGTTTCTTTTGGGTCCCATTTCTCTGGATCACCCTATATATACAGGGCGTCCCAAAAAAATGTATACACACTTTAACAGCTGATAGCTCAATTGATGTTTCTTTCTTTCCAAGTTAAACCCATTAGAATTAATAATGGCAGTCAGACTAAGCTTTGAACAAAGGAAATGCATTCTAAAATGCTACTGGAAGTGTGAAAACGCAGTTGAAGTGCAAAGACAGTTTAGGAGGGAGTTTCAAACAGATCCACCAACGCGACTTACCATCACTCGAATTAGAGATAAGTTTGAAGCCGATGGAACTGTTCAGAATGTCCACAAGAAGCGTTCCGGAAGACCACGGACATCGACAAGCCCCACAAAGCAAGAAAGAGTACTGGAAACGTATCACCAAAGTCCAAGAAAATCTGTGCGGCAAGCGAGTCGTGAGGTAGGAATTTCAGAATCGTCTGTCCAACGCATTTTGAAGCGCTGTCAATGAAAAAGTTACATTCCAAGATTAGTCCATGCTATTAATGAAGATGATGATCCGGACCGAAGAGTGGAGTATTGCGAGTGGTACTTGGCACGATGTGGATGTGGATTGGACGAAGGGGTTTCATAGAATACCCTCCGCGTTCACCAGACCTCACACCACTAGACTTTTTTTATGGGGATACTTAAAAGACAAAGTCTACGCTATAAAACCTGCAACAGTCGCTGAATTGAGAGCAGCCATTGAACGAGAATGCACACAAATACCAAACGAAATGTTTCGTGATGTTTGCGATTCCATTGCTTCGCGTTATCAGCAGTGCCTGGACCAGAACGGACGTCAGTTTGAAAACAGGCGTTGACAAAACAATTAAATAATGTCTGTAGATTCTATTACATTTTGAAAATGAAATGTATTTTAATAAACACTGCCTTTATAAGTATTTAAAGTGTGTATACATTTTTTTGGGACGCCCTGTATATATATATAATTATATATTATATATATATTATATATATATATATATATATATATATATATATATATATATTTTGGTGTGTTCTGTTCAAATATGACCTTCATATCTTGCGCAAATGAACCGAAACAAAGTTATGAAGCATTAAAGTTTTCCTATGTTTTGGTTCATTTTCGCTAGAAATGAAGGTCATATATGAACCAAACACACCAAAATACAGGGTGTCCCAGAATTAACTATCTATTTCAATGAAATTGGACAAATTTTTTAAAAACACACTTTTATTTATATTTATCATGTTTAATATGTGTTAAAAATGTATACATTTCTAAATTTTTTTCATAATTTTATTTTCATAATTTTTTCATAGTTTTATTTTTAGAATGGCAAAGAGACTCTCCAAAAGTTAACGTGTGGCTTGGAATGACCAAATCCAAAATTTATGGCCCATTCTTCTTTGCGGTAGCAACTGTAACAGGTACCGTCTACCTTGATATGCTTCAGCAGTTTCTCGAACCATAGCTTCTTGATGATGGCATACTTGATAATGTTGTGTTTCAACAAGATGGAGCACCATGTCATTATGCTCTAATTGTTCGAGAATACCTCAACAGACGCCTTCCGAATCGGTGGATTGGACGTGGAGGACCTCGACCTTGACCTCCGCGTTCTCCGGATTTGACACCCCTGGATTTCTTTGCATGGGGTTTCATAAAAACAAAGGTTTATCGCCAAAAGATCAATAGTTTAGCTGAACTTAAAGAACGCATCCAGTTGGCAGTGCGGGGGAGATAACACCTGAAATGCTTCAAAATGTGTTTCGCAGCGCTGAGGATAGATTTGAAATTTGCAGAGATACAGACGGTGCACATGTTGAAACTTCTCAATAAAGTTTTGACTTATGATTTATAAATCTATTTGTTTTTGTATCATATTTTAGTAATAAACACATTATGTCAGTTTTTATTAAATTTGTCCGATTTCATTGAAATAGATAGTTAATTCTGGGACACCCTGTATATTAGAAAAATGTATTTTGGATATTAACAAAAACGAAACGGGCTAGGAACACACACACACACACACACACATATATATATATATATATATATATATATATATATATATATATATATATATATAACCTAATCTATCCTTAACCCGTGTGTTCTCCGATTGCGTGTGCTAACCAGGGGGGGCTTCGCCTCCCCAGACCCCGCATGATAATATATACGTACTAAACTTACCTCATTGTGGAGATGTAGGCGGTCAGTTCGTGAATGCTCATTTATGAAGAGGTAGCGGGCGACGTAATATTTATAATGATAATTTTTGTTCCGCGCACGAAGCACCCAGCTCTTCACATCCTTCCAGAGCCTCTCTATATTTTGCGTGTGGGCCCCAGAGTCCGGATCAACAAAATGTTCAGAGTAGCTCACTGTATAATGTTCGTAACCAAGTGTTGTTAGGCCAGCATAGGCTGCCCACGTGTCACTATGAATCACAGACCCCGGCCTAATATATCGCTGTATCAAAGGAACCAGTGTATGCGCGGATCGATCCTCTACGGGTATTAAAAATTTACGTTTTGAGACTCTCTCTATCCCACCAAACACCCACACTCCCTTCACTAGACGTCCGCGATTATATTTGGTTTTGCCGAATTTGCTTTCGTCAATTTCAACGATAATTCCTGGCCCCCTATCGGCGATTGTTTTTCAAGCCAGGAATTAGCCACTTCACTACAAAACACGGTTAATATTCGTCTTTTCACCCGCTCACGCGCGGTTAAAACAGTACAATATATTGAATTGCCATTCAAAACTGACTAAGAAAATATATATCTTATATTGTGCAAATTTGTTCAAATGTACTTTTTTGAATAAAATATATTTCCTGTTTTGGCTATAATGTACTTTTTTTCCTAAAATATTTTTTCTGATTGGGCTATTTTTTCGCTACTCTGCGACTTAATTAGTTTGTTGGGTTTTGTTCTGGCTATTTTTTTTTCTAATTGGATTCAGTTTAGTGGTGTTTGTGATAGAATTATGACGTGCCATTCATATGATTTTGACTTTGACAACTTGATTCGTCATGTGCCCTAGATGAAGACAAAGGATTGGATGTTTTTATCAATTACGGCGTTATTCTCTCATCCTTAATTTGCCCGAAATGTGACAGTGAATGCCTAATACGGAAAGCTCAGAAGATATTTAGGTGAAATAACCAATATTAACCTGTTAGGTTAATTGAATGCCCGGTTAGGTCAACTGAATGCCCGGTTAGGTCAACTGAATGCCAGGTTAGGTCAACTGAATGCCCGGTTAGGTCAACTGAATGCCCGGTTAGGTCAACTGTACGCCCTTGATGATTGGTTAGGTTAAGTCATGATATTTTCGTTAGTTTAAATGAAAATGATGAGAGCAAACTTTTCTGGTTAATTTTGAAGTGTTTTGTACGAAACTGCCATCCGTTTCCTGTGCAAATGCGTAGTTTTCGAGATGACGTTATCTCGAAAACTACGCATTTGCATAGGAAACGGATGGCAGATTCGTGCAAAACACCTCAAAATTGACCAGAAAAGTTTCTCATCATAAAAACAGACTGGGTGTAAAAACGAATAATTACCCAAAACACTTTCCAATCGACCACTGTACGCGAGCTTAAACCTATTTCTTCCTCGACAAGTTGTTGCGAAGTATTTTGCCAAGGCTGAATTTGTACCTTGGAGAACCACGTGTTTTCGAAAACACTCGCGCTAAAGTCACAGAGCCAAACCCGCTTGCTTTTTTTCCGTTTAATTCGTCGCGTACAATAGAAAATGTTTTGATCCGCGCGAAAATTATAATCTAAGTTGCACTGCGGGCATTTTCTAGTTTTTGGCAAAATTCCATGGTTTTGGAAAAAATCAATACCGCTTTATTATTATACGCAAATTTTTTTATGCACTTAAAGAAAGTCAGACTGCACTTGTCACAATCCACCATAACTATGAACTAGTTGGTACCTGCACAACCAAAACAACACCAGAGGCGCCAACATAGCCACACAACTAAATAGCCTCTTAATTCTTAACAATACAAAAGAACATACACACATACCACATCAAGCAGGATACTTAAACTCTTCCCCAGACATAACGTTCTGTTCCCCCTCACTAGCAACATACACAATGGAGAACAGAAAAACAACTGTCATCAGACCACCTGCCCATCATCATTACAACACATTCTACACTGCCCCAACAGCCTTAGGCACACTTACAGAAATTACAAGAAAGCTGATTGGGAACAGTTCAAAATACAGACTGAGGAACAATTCACCACATTAAACAGCACACCCATCATAAACATCAATACAACACTCATGACATTTAATCAGATCATCAATAATGCAAACAAATACATACCCAAGGGCAACATTAGGAAATACAACCCAAATTACACTAGAGAAATAGCCCACCTCATAAGGCAACGTAACAACCTCAAATATAACACACAAACACCACACACAGAAGCCATAAAACAGCAGATACAACAGCTCAACACAGAAATAAACAACAAACTCAAAGAAAAACAAACAGAAACATTCAAGGAATTCATAACACTAAACCACTCCACAGATACATCCAGGCTATACAAAACTATAAACAGCATTACCCACTCTAACAACGGCATTCACACCTCACACGCGGCTATCTGTCGCAGCCAAAATAATATCCCAACATACACACAACAAGCTAACATTCTAGTTAATCACTACGCAAAGATAAGTCACTTAAACAGAGACAACAACCAGAAACATGCAGACAGACAAACAGCCAGACACAAGAAAACCTATAGACTCGACATGACCATTACACCCTTCAATACAGACCAGACCACCAAGATCATCAAAAACATTAAGAATTCGAAGGCTACTGGACCAGACAACATATCTAACATACACTTTAAACACTTGGTCCCACAAGGAATACTAGCTCTCACAAATATCAGCACATATTCATACCAACACTGTATTATTCCTGACATATGGAAACAAGGTAAAATTATTACACTACTCAAACCAAACAAAAATCCAACAGAACCAGCTTCCTATAGACCCATTACTTTACTATGCACACCTTCCAAAGTAACAGAAAGACTAATCTTACAAATCATCAACCCACACATTCCACTATCGCCTACTCAACATGGATTCAGACCTCACCACTCAACCATGACATTACTCACTAACCTCACGCGGCACATCATGGATGGCATCAACTCCAGACGACCAGCTCAATATACACTATTAGCAACAATAGACATTAGTAAAGCATTTGATGCTATCCCACGCTTCCCTCTCATAAACAAAATACTCAACACAAACATGCACAATAACACCAAAAGGTGGCTGAGCAACTATCTTTCATGAAGATACCCACATGTCACATTTAATGGCAAGTCATCCAAAAACAAGCTTTTTCCGAACGGGGTCCCTCAAGGCTCTGTTCTCTCACCAACACTCTTCAACTTATACATGCATGACATTCCAACACCCATGGATAACAAGCTTACCTTATCATCATATGCAGATGACATCACTCTAACATCCACCACAACAACATCGACACCGCTACAAATAACCTACAAACATACATAAACAGTATCCAAGACTGGCTCACACACAATCGACTCAAAGTAGCGCCCACAAAATCAACCATCACCTTGCTTACAAGCAACACAAAAGAACACCAGGTAATTCCACAGCTTACACTAAACAACATCAACCTTCCACACACTCACAGGACCAAAATACTTGGGGTCACATACAACACATCATTATCTTTTGCAAACCACATTCAGGACATTAAAAACAAATGTACGTCAAGACTTAACACGCTTAGGGTACTAACAGGCACAAACTTTGGACACCCGCAGGAAACAACATCACTCATATACAAACAATATATTCGCTCAGTTATGGACTATGCTAGCTCATGCTGGGCACCCATTATCTCAAACACACACATAAACACCTTACAGATAATACAAAACAACGCACTCCGTATCATTACAGGATGCACTCAAACAACACCAATAGAACACCTGCACACAGAAACAAAAATACTGAAAGTTAGGGAACATTTAGACATGAGGGGAACACAATTCATGGCAGCAGCGACAACTAACCCACAACATCCTTGCCACTACATGTACAATCATGCACCAACACCTCGCACCATTAAGGTAACACCAGACATATTATAACCAAATACTCCATTCCATACCACGCCCCACAGACATCACACAGTACAGAAAACACACACACACACACACACACCTAACCCACAAAGCACTGACAGAATCGGTCCGAATACGGTCGTAGGTGCGAAGCCGCCACCCATTAACAGGTCAGAGATCAGCCTGAGAAGATCGGATCGAGTTAACTTAGCACGATTCCGATGTGGACATCACCCCAACTTACGGACATATAAACAGACTAGACAACTCCATAGACGACACCTGCCACCTGTGCCAGGACACACCACAAACAATTGAACACATTATGACAGACTATACCGCTCTAGCACAACAACGAACACAACATCACTAGTGCGCTGAACCTCTGGTCCACTCCGGAGAGGGCGATCGGTTACCTGCGTGCCGCCGGCTTGCTCGATCAGGGTGGGCTGATCGGCTAAACAACAACAACTGTGGCTGAGAATGAGAATGACGTAGGCATGACGTTTATGCATGCCGTACTCTGATTGGCCAATGTAGGTATATCGTCATACTGAACCTATAATTTTTCTACTATTTATAACTTTCTTAAGCATTTGCGCAAGATACGGATTGCAGATTCGACCAAAACACAGTAAAATACCCTACGAAATTATGGTTATACCTTCAAGATCACTGTTGGTGAAACATTCAATAATAACCATATAGGCTTCGAACTCCCAGCGAAAATTCTAATAAGAACCTTTTAAAAAGCAATATATTATATATACGGTCTAGGGTTGCCAACTCCATGAAGTTTGAATAAAGGACAAGAACATCAATTCCAATATACTGTCTACAGGGTCAGGGAGAGAAGTAAAATGTTATTTATAATTTATTACAATTTATACTGCATGCTTTTTTATTGCATATTTTTTAAAGGAAATATTTTTATTGATATACAGACATTGACCCATTTATGGTAACTTGATATTTATTTATTTTTAAATTTATACTTTTCTTGAATTTTTGCAGACTTCAGTAAAAGAGTATAATTTTTTATTTTTTCCGCAAAACCCAAACAATTATCCTTTAAATTGAAAGAAACAAAAAGCTCACTTTTTACTAGTTCAACCGAACATCGGTTTCTATCATCACGCCATTTAGCGTTCATCACACTGAAAATTCTTTCGCAATATGCAGATGTTCCAGAAATAGATAAAACTTATGAAATTTTACTCGACTTAAGACACTATAATTATTTCCTTTTAAACAAAAGTTTGGTTATTATTCGTTTTTTGACCCAGTCACACCCAGCTATAACAACAATATATATTGAATAACCAATCAAAACTGAATAAGAAATATATTATCTTGTGCAAATTTGTATAAATGTGTTTTTTTTATTAAAATATATTCCTATTTTTGGTGTTTTTTCAATATATATACAGGGTGTCCCTAAAGTCTGGACACATAGGAAATATCACTAACTATAACTAACTATATGTTATTATTATTATTATTATTATTATTATTATCTTAAATTCATGCAACTGAGGCCTAAGGTAGGCCCACATCGAATCAGCAACCCTGAGGTAGGACCAAATAGGACCTCCAAGTCCATAAGTTATGGACTTGGAGGTCCTATTTGGTCCTACCTCAGGGTTGCTGATTCGATGTGGGCCTACCTTAGGCTCAGTTGCATGAATTTAAGATAAGATAATAATAATAATAATAATAATAATAACATATAGTTAGTTATAGTTAGTGATATTTCCTATGTGTCCAGACTTTAGGGACACCCTGTATATCGACTATTTCGTGAATATTTCTTTTTGGTGATTCTGGCTACTTCTGTGTAATTCAATTTGTCCTGTTTTACAAATAAATCATTTTTAGCAATTTTTCGTCTGTTCAGTTCGGTTTTTTTGTGACTAGAAGTATGATGTGTCAGTTATGCATATTTGATTTTGAAGACGTGATCTGCCATATTGCCCTCGATGAAGACAAGAGTTTAGACCTTTTTTCAATCACGGAATAATTAAGACATCCGTGACCTGCCCTAAATACAATAGTGCTTGTATTTTAAGAAAAGACCAGGTCTTTAGGTGCCGTAAAAAAAATCCTAAAAATAAACGTGTGTCATTTCAGTTTAAGGGCAGGCGAAATTTAGCGAACTACCCATGCAAGGTTGGCACATGTTATTACATTATCATTTGTATAATTTAGGTCTCGGGGGGTACGGGGGCGGAGCCCCCGTAAAGATCACGCATCACAAATTGATCGGTCCTAATGTTTTGCGGACAGTACGTGACACCAGTTAGGTCAACTGTACGCCCTAGATGATCGGTTAGGTTAAGTCATGATATTTTCGTTTAAATTCGTTAGTTTAAATGAAAATGACGAGTGCAAACTTTTCTGGTTAATTTTGAGGTGTTTTGTACGAAACTGCCATCCGTTTCCTGTGCAAATGTGTAGTTTTCAAGATGACGATATCTCGAAAACTACGCATTTGCACAGGAAACGGATGGCAGATTCGTGCAGAGCACCTCATAATTGACCAGAAAAGTTTGCTCTCATTATAAAAAGAGACTGGGTCAAAAAACGAATAATTACCAAAAGTTTTGTTACAAAACTTGTTTGGAACAAGATTGTTATCACTTATCAGAAAAGGACAAATGGTGTCCTTTCCGAACTCAAGAAAGGACAAGGACAAAAAATCTACAAAAATGGACTGTCCTTTTCAAAAAAGGACGGTTGGCAACTCTATATAATAATATACCCACCGGAGCCTATTTGTTTCCAACTGGTCACGAATAGAGTTTACATTTTTTTAGGGTTAAAAACACGTTTTCCAACCAATATTTTCGCATACTGTCAGCACTTTAAATTATACACGAAAACTTTAGCAACAATGAGTAAATGAATTCATTCACTACATTCAGTTTGGCAAACTGAAGCTAAAACTTATCCAATAGGCGCGGAAGCAAAACAATTGGTTGGTTGATTCGTTGATTTCAACCTGTCTTTCAACCACGAAGGGTCATTGAGACGGACAAACATAAAAATATGAATCCTTATATCCCAATCTTTAATCATGTTTTCATCCATTCTAAACTCTGGAATCATACATTCATTCGACCATTCACCCCATTCTTATACAAATTATTCCATTTTTTTAACACTTCCATTCTTACAACATAAATGATGACTAAATATGAACTCTTATTACTTCATGTTTAAAATAAAGTTGTATGTATTTTTTTAAAATATTTGATTCTGTGGGTCTTCTCGTTTGACTCTGCTGATTTTTAAATTTTATGCGCAGAATTCAGTTTTGGCTTTTCTTAAATGCGAAAATGAACCAAAACCAAGATATATCAACCCTAGCCTAACTAAAATAGAAAGTAAACTATACGTATCCAACTAGTCTAGTATTTCACAGATATTTTCACGGGTATTAGGAGAGTGCAACTTACCTCTCTTAAATAGTTGTTATAGTCTATTACTGGGTCGGTTTTAATTCCGAGTTTATGATCACAAAATTTTATGATGTGTATTCTTTTACCCAGCAATAAACAAACATAATAATCTATATTATAATAAGAGAGCTGTCCGTCTTCTGTCTGTCTGTCTGTCCGTCTGTCCGTCACACTTTCAGAAATTGTGAGAAAAAATTGTGAGAAAAAAATTCAGAAATTGTATTACGGGCGGCAATGTGAAGCTCAAGATTTTCATGACTGTGTTCTTTTCTGTAGTTTAGCAATGGGGGAAGGGTGGGGGTGGGGGTAATGGGGGATGGGTGTGGTAATGGGGAGGGGTGGGGGTAATGGGGGAGGGGGTTATCCCCCAAGTTGTATGAATGGGGGTGAGGAGGTTTTGGGAGATACCAGATTCAGAAATGTTGACACAATGTGAAGCTCAAAATTTTCACGGCTGGGTTCTTTTTTTGTAGTTTAGCCTGTCTAACCGTCAGCGAAGCGGCGGGAACTGTACTAGTCTTAGATAATGGAATATGAGTGCCTTCGAACCATGTTCCATTGCGCACCGAAACTGTTTTATTACATCCACTTTTTTGGCACCTCCATACGCGATTATTACGTGCGATTTTGATCACCTTTTAATGTTTTCTACGACATTCCTTTTCTTTTGGTATTATGTTCCACTCCTGTAAAAAATGTACTGCATCTTCTTCTGTCTGCAATCCATTATGCAACTTTATTAATCAAACTCCTCAGCCATCTTTACTGTAAGTCAACCGATATCTTAACTGCTTATCGTAAATGAGCCCTAGCCTAGCAGCCTATGAAAAGGGTATTGTTTACTTTCGAAACAAGATATCGTATGATTTTTGTGAAAGATATTGCGTTCATTTAGGGCGCTATAGGCTATTTACTTTCTGTTTTAGTTAGGTTAGGGTTTATGTAGTTTAGTTTTGGCTAATTTCCGCATTTAAGAAAGGGCAAAATTGAATTCTGTGCATAAAATTACCTAAAATATATATATTAATTTTAAAAAGCAGCAGTGAATGAAATTGACAGGATCCGATTTCCTACTGAAATACAGTATCTACGTATCAATAATATTTTTTTAATGTGCATAATAAAACCATTTAACTTTTAATTATATAAGTTTAGTTTTATGGAAACTGCTTATTGGATAGTAACTATGTACTACTTAAGTAGTGTGTAGGCTCTATTTCTCTCCGTAATAGCATTGTCCTGTAATATTCTAAACTGATCCCTATATGAGCTCCAGGTGACACTGACATCCTCACTTATTAGAACTTCAAGAGTACTTAAACTACTTCGGAAGCTTTCAAAATTTGCTCTGGAGAAATCCAGTCTTTCGTGAGTCTTTTCTTGTGTATCATTTGGAACCATGAGGTCAAACCAAATCAAATTTTAATCACTTTTATTCAAAGTTTCACCTTCTTCTTGCAAAGATCTTAATTCAGCTAAGAATATATTTAAATTAGAATTTATCAATATAATGAAATGGTTGACCACCAATAAACTCTTCCTAAATACCAGTAAAACAAATTTAATGAATTTTACTAATAAAAGAAATGTATATCTTGATGAACTTAATGATGATGAAATCGTTGTAAAGGAGTGTACCGTAATAAATTTTCTTGGTGTAATGCTAGATAAGCATTTGCAATGGAGTGATCATGTAAATTATTTCGTTGAAAAAGATTTCAAGGAACGTTGCTATAATGTTTAAACTTAGAAATGTAGTCCCTAGGTTTTATTGACTCTTTATCATACTCTTGTTCTTCCTTGTACAGAATAACGTACTGCGCTCTTGTTTGGGGAAACTCGTTAACAACGCTTTAAACAGTATCTTTGTCATCCAAAAACGAGCAATAAGGTTATTATCTGATGCTGATTTCCTTGATCACTCTAGTGCATTATTTAAAAGCTAAAACTACGAAAGCTCGATGATATAATCAAACTGGCACATTTTATTTTTATTTACGAGTGTAAGAACAAAATCATTAACTTACGATAGGTAAATAGATATTTTGTAACTCATCAAGAAATCCGCTCGTATCAGATCAGAAATAGATCAAAGCATGTTATGCCTTAATTTCGATTGTCTTCATCTCAAAAATCACCCATTTTCATTGGATTAAAACTATGGAATGATTTAAATGTTAATATAAAAAATATTGTGAATGTAAATTCATTTAAAACCAAGATGAAATCTCGATTAATAATGAGATACTAATAAAAATCTAGGATTAATATACATTATTATTGTTTATTCATTCTCGTGTGTAATCTAGTATTAAAGATACATGCGATTGTTTCGCTCTTATCTCTCGTGAATAATAGTGATTTCTTTGTATTAGTATTGGTATAATACCTTCAATAATGATTTTGCATTTGTTACATCGATAATAATAATAATTTACGATTAATACATACCCAAATTAATAATTTTTATTCATGATTTATGTTTTATTAATAATAACTCTGTTTTACTTTTAATTAAGATCCCAGTAAAGCCTCAGGCTTAAGGGCCAAATTAGATAAAATAAGTAGTCCAGTTTCACAATTATTTATGTAATTTTAAATTGTAAAAATACTGTTTTTATTTTATTAGTAATTATTATTAATAATAAAGGTTATTCAATTGAATTAAAAATTTACCTTAATTAAAATGATATTTAGTTGTAAAGAGTGCAGAAAGTGGCGCAGGGATCATTATTACCACCACCATCGCGAGTCAAACCCTTCACCTCAGTGTCTTCATTTATGTGGAAACGGCGTTACCAACTAAGCTAACTGGCTGGCGTAAAACTCACCCTGATTTTGGTTCGATCGATGAAATGGGCAGATCATCAAAATCTGGTGGCCACGAAACTGAACATTAACCTTAAATTGTTATCCGCTAAAAATGTTAACGTATCGATCATTCGGTCTTTGTTATTTGATTTTAAAACATTTTATTTGGAGACTGGTTTCATACTTCTCCTTATGTAAATATTTTCATTCCGATGGATGGAATGCTATTTCAATTTTTTTTTCATTGTTTGGTATTATCCTTTTTACACAAGCACTGTGCCCAATCCACTTACAATAATAAAGATTATTATTGGACTGATAGTGATAATATACACCTATATACTTTGAATAAAAATTATAATAATGTTTTAGGTATTTAACCTCCTTCGTAACTGCAAAGATCGTGTGACTGAGGGGACCTACAGCTTTACGTGGGGTCTGAACCACTCTAAGGGTCATTACATCATCTGAACGCGGAAGACGGTCACTCATCTTACAAATGAACAGACCCATGGTGACTTAACCTGGCTCATCTAATGGGAAGCGGTGTGCAACGTGACCACGACCATGGTTAATATAGAACACAGTATATATTTCTCCAGATCTCTCTTGTGAAAATAACTGCGCGTAAATGTAATGGTATTGGACTTTTGGTACTAGCGGGTATGTTTCATCAATTAAGATAGTGTTATCTAATTAAATGTAATGAATGTTATGAAATACCAACGTAAAATTACATTATATACTTTTCTGTAATAAAATTTCAATGAACAATTATAATTAATGTAATCTCTTAATTTTTACGGCAATATATACCTGGTAATAGTTAAGAGAGGAAGATTGAAAAATGTTGCCAGATACTGCGAGCATATTTAAATTCCACGCGCATAGAGATTCCATTGCATCTGATGTACTGATCAGTACCTAGACTGTGGCACGACGTAGTCAGGGCCGCCGAGAGTTGCCACGGGCCCCGGGGAAGGATTGGTATATGGGCCCCCCCTGTTTACTCAGTATTTTATGAATGTTTTTTGTGTACATAACAAGCAAACAGATTATATGTCCAAGTCACTATTCAAAACAAACAGTATGAATAAACAACTCAGAAGAAAATGAACATTTTATTTTTTGAATCAATTATATTAATTTTATCACCATACAATTTACAAATGCAGTACCAGTCCATGTAGGCAAGACAATTGTTTCCTGCAAGATTTTCATAATTAGAAGTGTACTTTCTTTGCCTTCTCTCTAGCAAAATGGTAAATGATTCTGATGAAATTTAATTAAAGTACTGGCTAACTGGCTTTCAATTACAATAGTTTCCAGATCTGTCAGTCGGTCTTGGGCATTGGTGGACCGCGAATAATATTTTATCCGTTTCAGTTTAACTATGATAATCTCTATAAAATGTACGTTCATTAATTATATTTCCTCTCTGTTATTTAATCAATTGCTTTATTAATATTTTTAGATTTTATTCGCCCTCCTTCCGGGCCCCCTAGAGGTCCAGGCCCAGGGGATTTTTCCACGGTATCCTCACCCTCTCAGTGGGCCTGGACGTAGTCCATATATTTCGAATACACACAAAAGAATTTTGAGTTTAATAGATAACTAAAAGGAAAATTTCAAACTCAAAATGAAAATTCAAAATTTTTTTATTTGTCAAGACTAGAATAAATACAGTTACGACTAAAAAAAAATAAAATCTTATACATGATAAAATTTAATAAACTCAACTAAGTCAAGTTATAAGACTTAAATAACTTAAATATTATAAGGTATATATAAATATTATATTTAATTAACTCTACTTAAAGGGAAGAATGAAGCTCAAAGGGAGTAGAATAAGATGGATTGTAGTCATGAATCTGTTAGAATGTTCACACTTAAAGGAGTTAAATCAGAGTCCAACACCAAAACAGAAGACAATTTAAACTTTCGTAAGAATATAAGAAAAAGTGACTTGCTGAAAGGGCCTGTTTGCCCGTAGTATACAAGAGCAGCAAAAACTTTTATACAGGTTGAAGTGCGCTCCTTTTAATTTACCTATATATATATATATATATATAGGTAAATGAGATCTTCTTTCATTTGAAAATTAATGCCAATTATATATATATATATATATATATATATATATATATATATATAACAAATTACATTTTAATATAATACTGATATATGGTAAGTGCTATATATAAATTTGTGTGTGTGTGAATGTGTGTGTACTACTTGCATGCAGTTAAAATATGCAAGTAGCTTCAGTATACATAACTATTGCCCATTTTTAATTTTATTCAGGACGCCAAAGCTTTGCTTTTTTTTAATTAAAATAATTAATGAATGAAGACAAATTATAAGAAAACAAATTTTTTAGAATTTTCTCTAAAAAACAAATTAACACGAGAATAAATTTAAAAAAAAAACAAAGTTAACATTTATTAACCTAATAATAAATATGAAAGAAAGTAGAAAACTGGGAGGAGTTGCAATAAAAATAATTTCTGCTCAGTATTTAATAACTCAGTAACTGGGTGTATATATACTAACTTGGGTATGGGAAAATTGTTAAATGAAATGTTTTTTTTAATGTCTTTAGGGCTCCAGTAATTGTATATATATATATATATATACACCTTCTTTTGGAATATCTTCTTCTTTTCTTGTCTTTGGGTATGTCCAGTTTAATTGCAGAAGCAGCCTGGTTCTACGTGCTTCTTGACGAAATCTAAGTAATTTACTACCTTGGTGTATACCCCAGGGTATCCTACTCTTCCACATCCTTGCCCCCAGGAGACAATACCTGTTAGAGAAGCAAATAATCATGCAAGCTACAATATATTACAAAAAAATGAATATATATTATATATATATATATATATATATATATATATATATATAATATATATATATATATATATATTCATCTTATTATTTTAATTTAAAATTTAACAATTAATATTTCTTTGTTGATTACGTTATCAATCTTGTTTTTAATCTTACCTGCGAGTTCGTAATGCAGCTGGCCCCTTGCACCCCTTACGTCAAGCATAAGTGGGCCCCCGCTGTCTCCCTGAGAGAGAAATAACAAATGGAGTTGTTAAAAAAAAAAAAATTAATTAATTGGGAAATTGGAATTTTTGGTTTTTCACAAAACTAGAAAAAAGTATCAATACCGAATATATATATATATATATATATATATATATATATATATATAATTATATATATAGGTAAATGAGATCTTCTTTCATTTGAAAATTAATGCCAATTATATATATATATATATATATATATATATATATATATATATATAACAAATTACATTTTAATATAATACTGATATATGGTAAGTGCTATATATAAATTTGTGTGTGTGTGTGTGTGTACTACTTGCATGCAGTTAAAATATGCAAGTAGCTTCAGTATACATAACTATTGCCCATTTTTAATTTTATACAGGATGCCAAAGCTTTGCTTTTTTTTAATTAAAATAATTAATGAATGAAGACAAATTATAAGAACAAATTTTTTGGAATTTTCTCTAAAAACAAATTAACACGAGAATAAATTACAAAAAAAAACAGTTATATGCAGGGTGTCCGAGAATTATCTGTACAATTTTTGGCTGTTATTAAAAGTCAACCATGAAGTGTAGAAATTCCAGTGTTGTCCCATTTTACAGAGAATCTCATTAAGTTTTTTCTGATACCAAGTTTTGACAAGTTTTTTAGAAATTCCAGTGTGTCCGAAAATTATCTGTACAATTTCATCTTTTAATAAAATTCTTGATAACACACGTAAAATTCTTAAACAAGATTATTTAGAATCTGTATTTTCAAAAGTTTCTTTTATTAAAGTAACGTTGTTACAAACATTCGATATGTGCACCATTAGTGATTCGCAAAACATCCAATCGATACTCCAAATGTGCCATGTACGCTGCAGCATATCCACATCAATTCGCTCAATAGCAGCTGTGATTCTTGTTTTTAAATCATCAATGTCTGTCACCCGCGTACATTTCTAAAAAACTTGTCAAAACGTGGTATCAGAAAAAACTTAGAGATTCTCTGTAAAATGGGACAACACTGGAATTTCTACACTTCATGGTTGACTTTTAATAACAGCCAAAAATTGTATGTATATATATATATATATATATATATATATATATATATATACAGTGTATATACACAGTGTGTATATATAAAGAGAGAGAGAGAGAGAGAGAGAGAAATTGTAGATATATGTGGTCTTCATTTATTGTCTTATGCCCCATCTCAATGATTTTATGTGTTTTAAAGACATAAATAGATTCTAACAGTCTACTAAATGCGATAACCAACCTGACATGCATCAATCTTCCCCTGGTCGTAACCTGCGCAGAACATATCGCTGGTAATTTCATATGGTTTGTACTTCTTCGTTTTGCAGTCGCTGTTGCTCATAATGGGTACCTTTATTTCTCTTGGGTATTGACTAGAAATGCCCTTTTCGGTAGTTCTTCCCCATCCCGCAACTGTGCCAAATCTGCCTACGTAATTTCCTTCTGAGATAAAAAGATTAAGAGAGACTTTAATCAAAGATCATATGACAAGATACGAGACACACGATGTTTTAAATTATTTATCGTGTTATCCTGCCAGATAACTAATAGATACTCGCCACCTAGCAATTGGAGTGAGAACTGAGTTTTTCATGAGGGCATACTCGTATGATTTACAAGTTTATTAAAAAATAAAAAACCTGAATATTATCATATTCATCTTAAAAAAATAAGAACCCATATGCTTAATTTATTAGCTGATCCTATATTTCATTAAATATTAAACTATATAATAATAAATATCAAAATAGGATTTAAGTTGATGACGTTTCTTACGAGGGGTAATTTAGTTCTTCTGCCAAACACTAGATGGCAGAAGAGAAAAAAACTAACGCAAAAGTGGGCGGAGTTTCGGATCTTGTAATAAAGTCTTTGCTTTTGTGTGGAAGCAGATTCAAATACCTGCTTCTTTAAACAAGATGGTGGGGTCAGGAAATGACACAATTCATTTTACAATTTAGTTTTATCAAGGTTTACCTATATCTGGTCGGTCCACGCTCATATTATAACATGTAAATAATTTCATTCAATGGATTTTGAACAGATATTTTTAACTTGGTGAGAACTTAGCATTTACTTGAAGCTCACGAACCACTCAGATTTTGCGTGCAGCTTCACAAATTTGGCCTCACTGGCTTTGGATGTGAAGCTCAAAATTTGAATGGCTGTGCTATTCTTGTAAATTTATGTTCTCACTGACCTCTCTTACGTTTCACAAGAGTACGAAATTTTATACAAGCGTGGTCTGACTAGATATTGGTAGGCTTTGGTTGCATCTTCAGTCAGTGTATCGTTCGTAGGATGGAAAACTATACTTATAAAGCAGACAAATTATATTTGAAAGTGGTGTACGGTGTTACTTGTAAAACTAGTTATCAAATCAAATCACGATATTGCAAAAAACTGTATAATATATAGACTATATTTATTTTTGTACCTATAAACAATTAGACCAGACCCTTTTTTCATGCCACTTCCTTTAAACTTATGCTATGACTAACAAACCAAAATTACTTCAATATTTCATTCTATACACCACTGTGATCCTATAAAATTCTTCTAGACTCTATAAGAACACAAACTAAAATCTCAGTTAGGTGATAAACCCAAATTATATTTGAATAGGTCAAAATATCTCAACCCAGTTTAACCCAATTTTGCATAACGTAACTTGGCATAATCAACAGGAGTATGTTGATGATTTTGAGCTGTCTACAATTACGCTTAATCTATACTATACCTTGCGTTGAAAAGCAAATGGGCCTGACGTATTTGTTAAGCTTTACTGGCGATTCGATTTTGATAACGCTGATATCATTTTCAAAAGTTCTACGGTTGAATTTGGGGTGAGCCCACCAACTTTTAACCTTAAATATTTGTTGAGTGTCTTTAGAAGAAATTCGGTGGTGTTTGCCAAGGTGGACGATTACTTTTCCTTTATTTACACTGTGAATAGGAAATTACGAGTTTCAGTATAAAAAGTTTCCAAGTAGGTTTAGATTAAAACTAAATTTTCATATGCACTTTCATAGGGTCGTGAATTGCACTCTAAGTTTCTCCAGCCCCATATGCCATGTGTACCCTACAAAATGTATTTCTACAAGTATAATAATTAAAATAATTTTACCTCTAATAAATCTGTTCTTCCAACGACCCAAATTGACCCTCTGTGGTTATAAGGGGCTTGTAACTATAGATTTAGGAAAACCCTTTAAACTCTAGTCCCATCACCTTTTCACTCCTGTCTCAGTAGCTACTGTTAGACGAAGGATGTTAGACAGATCAACTAACACCAACATTAATTGTTTCCTACCTGTGAACGCAATGCGCGGCACTGATCAAATAGCGGTCATTAATGAGAGACCCACCGCAGTACAACTTTCCCCTGTAAGTGAGATAGGCTAGCCAGGGGTACTCTACTTTCTCAGTGACTTCTCCTCCTAGTACCCTTTGCTCACGGTTAGGAAGGCCACAACCTGCGGTAGAGAGGTATTAACAATTAAGGAAGGCAAGTAAAGTATAGTCGATGTCCTCCTTGATGTGCGATTCAGACAAAGGTTGGGAAACCCAGACAAAGAAACAAAGGGGTTGTCGAATGGTTTTGCAAGAGAAAAATAGGAGAATGATGTCGAAAGTAATCGATAGATGGCGCTATGAAAGTCTTTTTTAGAAAGTGAAGTAAACGGTTTATCTTAAAACAATTTAATTCTGCGATAAGTCATTCTCTCTTTATCGAACAATTTTCATTTTTCTGAATGAGCGAATGGTTAGCTCTTTGGGTCCACATACACTAGCGACACATACAGGGGGTTCGAGCTGTCTGTACGTGAACCAGTTGTATAAAATGTAAGGAAGAAGACAATAGGAGAAATTAGAAGAAAAAGATTATCAATATTATAAGTAAGTTCTCATTGAAATTGAAAGTCGAGAGTAACAGACATGAAAAACAGTTTAGGCCCTACTTCCCACCCAGCATCATCCCATTCCCATTCGCAGCACGTAAATGGAAATTGCAGATCTGGGAAAAGAGTTTCCTGATTTGGGAAATGGTATAAGAAAGAGGGCTGTAACGCATTGGGGGGCACTGAGGATATTTTCTATGAAAATCTAAAGGTGGGAAATCCTACAGTGGGAATGGGAATGGATCGATTTGAAAATTGCCTTCTTTGGTGTTTTCATGTCAAGAGGGTACACCAAAATAGACGTTATATTTGGTGAAGGAAAAAAAATGTTGAATTGACAAGAGTGAGTGATGTGTCTGCTTCCTTGGCATTTTGAAAACCTTAAAGTATTTTTCTCCGTATTGTTGTTTTCGGGTGAATTGTGGATAGAGAAGGGTTGGTTGATCCGTTAAGAATCTTTCTCCTAAAAACTGTCCATTTCACATTGAGAAGTTGGGTCTGTTCCTGTAATATTTAGAGTTCTGAGCATTTGGGTTTTATTTGTACTGGCAAATGGTTTGTCGGCATTTTGTAATTTAAGGGAAAAGTTTGGTTGAATTTTTAAATGCATTATTGTAATGATTATATTTATGGAATACGTTGAAGCATATTTCGGGTAATGATGTTAATTTGGGATAAGTTTAGTTTAAAAGTTCTTTTGTAATTTGTGGTTATTATTTAGAGTACAGAATTACGAACTTTAGTACAGAATTAAGCGAGGAAGTGATCGTTGCCTCATTTTTGAGGTACGTTAAAAGGTTTATTCATTTAACTTCTGCGTTTTTAAATACTGTAACGTTAATGTTCGTTCATTGTAATTTTTACTAATTGAATGTTACTTGTTCATATTATCTTGGGATAATATGAACGCCGGACACTAAAAATGCGATAAGCAAGAGTTTATTTAAGAAAATATCCATATATCTTTGGAAAACATCAATTGCGCACAACACTGTTTAATAAGTTCAATGAGAAACAAATAACACCAGTCAAAAGAGTTCACGCAATTCTGTCTAATTAGTTCAACAAGACGCGAATAATAAATATCCAAACGGCTGTTACAGTCAATCAAGCGTATTGTTTCGCAATATTATTCATGAAGAAAGGAAGGAAAGCGATTGTTTCCGACGTTAACTCGGGTATCATCGAGTTTCCGGCGCTAACCTCAAAAATTTCCTTATTTTGTATCAAGTGTTAGCATTAGTTTCAAATTAAGTATTAGTTCATTCAGATTACGGTGCACTTGAGGTCTTGTTTATTGTTTTACAGGCACCGATTCCAGGCTATCGAAGCGTCACACTAGTTTGTTTTCCTTTCTCTTGCGCGCCACTTCTCATTAATTTTGGCAATAAAATTTATCAGGTGTTAGGTTTAGGTATTACTGTATTTGATTTGAGTGTATTTTGAATGTAAAGATTTAAATACATTTTTAAGAAATTAATACTTATCATTAAATAGTTTACTCAAAACTGTCTATGTTCGGAGATCAAGCCGAACTTGGGTTTATATAAAACCTGAAGACTAAAACACTTCTTGGCGTAATGACGTAAGGTGGGCGTTTTTGCGGCCATTCGCCCTTGGTCCCTCCTTCATGCATAAAATAAAATTAACACCAGTTTTAAGCTAATAAATACTACAGTCTTTGAAAATGTCGTCACTTTACAATAAAGATTAAAGATATATGGAAGCGAGAAGGCATTTCATTTTAAATTTACAACAAAAACTGTACTCAAGTTTGCTAAACATTTTACCTCTGGAAGTATACTTTGGAGAACTCCGGCAAAATCAGAGTAAATTGCTGTTGTATTTCGTACTGCATATTTTAAAAGTAATTTTAGCGCTTTCAATTAACTTATTAATTGAATTGGCAGAATAACTAGTAAATTATATTAAATTTGTCTTGGTAATCATACAAAGCCACAATCATACATATTACCAGTTCATTTAGTGGGTTCTTTTTTGTGGGATTGTTAAACTCCTTCGCAGCATCTAAAGATTAATTAAAATAAAATTTATTAGGTGTTACGTTTAAGTTTAAAATAGGTATTTTAAGAGACAGTGGGATCAATGGGTTCTGAACTACCAGTCGCTACATATTCTGGACGCGGAGGACGGTACCCCATTCAACTACAACCCAGACCCAATGTCGCTTGATTTCTCTGATCGCCGAGAAGTGGTGTTGCAACGTTCTATTTACTGGTGAATAATTTTACTACATGGTGTCCGAAAGCTCGCTACCCAAAGGGAATTACATTAATGTGCTTCGAATTGAATAGGGAATATTTTGAACATTTATGATATGATTCCAGAAATGTATTTTTCATCGGGTCACGAGTTTGTGTATTTCCTATTGAGTAGCGACTTTATGGACATCATGTAGTATGATTAGTACTCTCTATTAGTAATTAAAGAAATTACACTAAAATGGACTAAAATTAAGGTTACGAGATAAAGTAATAAACTTTTTAGTAATTTACATTTACAATGTACAATATATGAAAAACAACGTGCATGCATTTACATGTACATGTATAAATACCTCGTCACTCACAAAAACATTCTGTTATTCGACTTTAGGGGTAGAGGTAGACGAGAGAACGCTACAATAACTGTATTAATTTATGTATAATGAAGGTAAAATAGATTCACTCTGTAAGTAAGCCGATTTATTCCCATTATAATTATTAATAACCGTCTGTATAAAATATTTTTATACATTATTGTCATGCAATAATTAAATTAGAATTGTTCACTTCAATTACATATCAGTGACCTCAATTAGACAAACGAATTTAAATAGATCACCCGACAAACTAGTCCATTTAAATGGCCCGAGTAATTTTCATCCCTTCAATGCACGGGGGTCTTCTATAAAAATGTTTAAAATCGTCTGGCATTAACCATAACAAATTCAGTACAGTGCAATAGCCGCTAAAGGGAGACCACTGTTGAGTTATAGTCAAAGGAATGTCTCGAGTCGTTTAGCAAATAAGTTGAAGTCACAGTAATATTTTCAGTATTTCTTTTATTGGTAGTTGAGATTTAGCAAAAATTTTAACCCTTACTTTACGTAACGATGGTAAACTGTACCATAGGTATATTATTTCGAGGGTATGTTACCCAGGTTATGAAATAAGAGTTAAATGTGAAATAATTTTACTAGTTGTTCTTAGAACAATAGTCTCAGTATTTCTATTAGTTATGTTGTACACGGAGTGTTTATATCAGGTTGTATAATTTAGTTGTATTGTCGACATAGTATTTAAATATATTGTAGTTTGATCATGAAAAATTAGGTAGTTATATTATCAGTGAAGTTGTAGGCAATATATACATTATACAGGGTGTCCGAGAATTATCTGTACAAATTTTGGCTGTTATTAAAAGTCAACCATGAAGTGTAGAAATGCCAGTGTTGTCCCATTTTACAGAGAATCTCATTAAGTTTTTTCTGATACCAAGTTTTGACAAATGTTTTAGAAATTCCAGTGTGTCCGAAAATTATCTGTACAATTTCATCTTTTAATAAAATTCTTGATAACACACGTAAAATTCTTAAACAAGATTATTTAGAATCTGTATTTTCAAAAGTTTCTTTTATTAAAGTAATGTTGTAACAAACATTCGATATGTGCACCATCAGTGATTCGCAAAACATCCAATCGATAATCCAAATGTTGCCATGTACGCTGCAGCATATCCACATCAATTCGCTCAAGAGCAGCTGTGATTCTTGCTTTTAAATCATCAATGTCTGTGTGTATGCACCTGATGGTGCACATATCGAATGTTTGTACAACGTTACTTTAATAAAAGAAACTTTTGAAAATACAGATTCTAAATAATCTTGTTTAAGAATTTTACGTGTGTTATCAAGAATTTTATTAAAAGATGAAATTGTACAAATAATTTTCGGACACACTGGAATTTCTAAAAAATTTGTCAAAACTTGGTATCAGAAAAAACTTAATGAGATTCTCTGTAAAATGGGACAACACTGGAATTTCTACACTTCATGGTTGACTTTTAATAACAGCCAAAAGTTGTACAGATAATTCTCGGACACCCTGTATTTATTAGCCATTTTTCGATGGTTCTGCAATGCAGTTGAAACGTGTGTATATATATATATATATATATATATATATATTAGTCATAAGTGATTATCTCGGTTCTATCGAAGTTTGGGTGCTACTGTAGTATGTGGTCTACCGTTAAGTTTCTACTGTAGTATGCGGTCTACCGTTCAAAATATTTAAAATGAATTGAAAATGAATTGAAAGGAATTATAATTTAATTTACACAATTAAGGAATTATTAAAGAAGTTAAACATACTACTACCGCATACTTAACGGTAGACCGCATACTACAGTACGCCCTTGATGATTGGTTAGGTTAAGTCGTGATATTTTCGTTAGTTTTAACGAAAATATCACGACTTAACCTAACCAATCGTCAAGGGCGTACAATTAACCTAATAATAAAATAATAAGAAGATAAGAAGCTATAATTAAAAGGTAGACCACCGAATCGTAGGTAGACCGCATACTACAGTAGCACCGAAGTTTGTCAGTCATTTCATTATTCAAACTCTATTATTCGTGTGGATTGTA
The DNA here is from genome assembly GCA_023014485.1 of Bathynomus jamesi. Lineage (NCBI taxonomy): Eukaryota > Metazoa > Arthropoda > Malacostraca > Isopoda > Cirolanidae > Bathynomus > Bathynomus jamesi. Next base: position 19,370 of record JAJOZX010005775.1, on the reverse strand, counting down.
GTAGTAGTAGTAGTTTTAGTAATGTCATCATTATTAGAAAAAAGAGGTGGTAAAAAATATGTAGGTGGTTACGTTGTAGGGTTAGAATAATATATTTGTTACTGCATTAGTTAATTAAGTTGTATACAGAAAATATATATAATTGGAGTTGTATAGGATTCCAAGTACTGTACTTTGTCTCTCGAGTGAAGTAATATTTTAAGTAGTTTCTAAGTTAATAGTCGAAGTTTTACGTAATGTCAGTAGGCGTTGATGACTCCCAGTGTTTTGGCGTCAGAACAATTATACAACCCCGCCCCCAGTTAGTTTTACTAGTTCAGTTCAGTCGGAGTAATGCTAACATCAATTTTCAGCTCGAGTGAAGTTTATCTGAAGTAATTTTATCAATAAATAGTTATGGGAGAATTTTTTCATGAATCACTCCGTCTCACCCCATTCTAGGCCATTCCCATTCCCATCCGTGTCCGCAAATGCAATTCCTATTCTATGCTATTCCCATTCTACGCAATTCCCACTTTTGTCATTTTCATTTTCATCCACGACATTTCCTACTTTGGTCCGGGTTAGGTTACGATTGGTTACGCTAACGTTAATTTAGGTTATGATTGGTTCAGCGACGAAAACATTGTTTGCCAAATCAAGCTTTTGTCAAAGAGGGATTTTTCACATTTGGTTATTTTCATTTGAGGAGCGAAAATGGGAATGGGAATGGCATAGAATGGGAAGTAATCACCTTTTAATTAACTGCGTAAATCAAGTTCTGGTGAAGTAATGTGTGACTTTAATTTAAATGCGTATATTTTAGTTTAAATAATTGGTACTTGTAGGTTATCTCCCCCCCACCAATTTTGACAGAATATTTTCGTTAAAACTAACGAAAATATCACGACTTAACCTAACCAATTATCGAGGGCGTACAGTTGATCTATTATTAATTATAACATTGTTTGTTTCTGGAATAGTATTTACTATTTACTAATAGATCAACTGTACGCCCTTGATAATTGGTTAGGTTAAGTCGTGATATTTTCGTTAGTTTTAACGAAAATATTCTGTCAAAATTGGTGGTGGTGGTGGTGGTGGTGGGGGGGGGGGAGATAACCTACAAGTACCAAATAATTTAATTTAATCGAGTTTTCAGTATAATAACATTTTTAAACAATTTCACCAATTTATATCTGTTTTTAAACAATTTCATCAATTTATATCTATTTTTAAACAATTTTACCAATAATATCTAAGTTTAATTTGATTAGTTAAGTAAATTTTTAGCAATTTTTAGTAATTATAAGTTCTTTTAGTCGAATTATTAACTTATTTCATTAATTAAATTCCAGTTAACTTAAGTTACATAGATTAATATTTCAATTAATTTCATTTGTCTTTACAGTAATTAAAGAATTATTTTTTATAATTTTAGAGGATCACCTGAAGATCAGGGCCCCCAGCCTTCTCCAGTTAGCGTTATAAGGTCGTGATATTTTCGTTAGTTAGCCTTATAAAGCTAACTAAAGAAGGCTGGGGGCCCTGATCTTCAGGCGATTCATTTTAGAAGCTATGTTGAAATTTAATATTTTTTTAACTAGTTTCAACGGAATAAAGGTAATATCTTAGGTAATTTAATGAGTTAATTAGTAGTCAAATAATGTTGAAGATAATTTCATCATTTAAGTAGTAGTCACATTTAAGTAGTAGGTACGTGAAAAATTACAAATATTTAATTAGTCTTATCAGTATTGAGCAAAAGTTAAGAATACGTCTAAGGTCGGATAACGATGTAGGCCACATAAATAGTCAAATTTGATTGGTTATTTAATTTTAATTGGGACTATAATATTCTAGGTTAATTTAAAATAATTATTCTTCGTATGATCTCTCATTGTTCATATGGAATGTGTATTAAATTAATTTTATAATGAGATAAATCATAAATGACTGAAGTTATATTTTATATTCAAAATTAAATTAATTTAGGAATATAGTCACAGTATAATATTTTGAGTAAGTTTTAAAGGTCTGAAATGATCTTATTTTGAACAGAAATTTTTAAGCCAATGAGACCTTAACATTTACTTTAAGCTCACGAGCTACTTATTAAGATCTTGAATGCAGCTTCACAATTTTTGACCCACTAGTTTTGAATGCGAAGCTCAAATTTTTGATGGCTGTGGTATTTTTGTAAATTTGTGATCTCACTGGATTTTCCTCGATTCCACAAAAGTGTATGAAATTTTGTACAAGCGTGGTCTGACTAGATATAGGTTTTGTTTTAGGTAAAGCCCATATCATACACCAATTTGTTGCTATTTTTCACCGCTGAATCGTGCCTTCCTTAAAATCGACTGTAGCCGTTTACACATTAATAGGTAACAATCGAGGGTTTGAAAATGTCCAAAATTTTGTTGCTGAATATTAACTAATACATTCGATACAGTTTGAAATCCCCAGTGTTGCCGATTAATGGGTGAACAGCTCCAATAGGTTTAAAGTGGAACACGATTCAGCAGTGAAAAACGGGAACAAACGGCTGTGTGATATGTATGGGCTTGACGCTTTAATACGAAATATACAGGATGATCAAAAAGTCGATGTGCACCTACATTACTCTGAGAGACAAAAGTGCATATATACAAGAAGTTAGATATTTTAATAAGAAATTATACGATATCGTGCAATTTGTGTTACTGTAATATTGGACGATATCGTATAATTTTTTATTAAAATATCTAACTTCTTGTATGTATGTATGCACTTTTGTCTCTCAGAGTAATATTGGTGCACATCGACTTTTTGATCACCCTGTACAAAAGTTGTATTACTCTAGTACAGTATATAGTATCGCACATAACCAAACAAATTATTCTTACGTTTAACGATGCGTATAAACAGGGTAAAAAACAGACCAAAGCATATTCATGCAGAATAATTTCAAATAAATAAGTAATATTTTAAGTAATTTCGTCAGTTAAATAGTAGTCAAATAATATTTTAGGTAATTTAATCATTTATGTTCGTAGTAATTAATTACTTTTTAAGTATGTAAAATCAATTTGACAGTCTAACTCTAATCAGAGTCTACAGATAAACCTAGTTCCTCCACGTTTCTAAAATTCATATACTTCTGCGAAATTGAGAGAAGACATTCGGTTAATAAATTTACAAAAGAATATAAACATGAAAATACTGAGCTTCGCTCTCGAAACCAATGTATCAAAATTTGTGAAGCTGCCTTTAAAGTACCTCGTGAATTTAACGTAAATGTTAAGTTCTCAGTGGCGACATATTTTGTTCAAAATCTTGCGTATATTATTATTATCACGTCATAATGCGAGCGTTGACTGACTCGATGTTGGTAGGCTTTGGTTTAATATTCGCGTATTTACATTCTCTGTAATGTAATTTCTGTCTTATTCATAAAGTTCAGGCTTTTACGGCTGAACTTCAACGTAAAATTTAATTCCTATTCGTCCGACTTTATTGCCATCGCATATTTATATCTAGGCCGAGCCGATTCAATGCATAACAGAATCTATATAATATAATAAGAAAGCTGTCCGTCTGTCCGTCACACTTTCAGAAATTGTGAGAAAAAAATTCAGAAATTGTAAAAAAAATTCAGAAATTGTATTACGGGCGGCAATGTGAAGCTCAAGATTTTCATGACTGTGTTCTTTTCTGTATTTTAGCAATGGGGGAAGGGTGGGGGTGGGGGTAATGGGGATGGGTGGGGTAATGGGAGGGGTGGGGGTAATGGGGAGGGAGTTAGCCCCCGAGTTGTATGAATGGGGGTGAGGAGGTTTTGGGAGATACCAGATTCAGAAATGTTGACACAATGTGAAGCTCAAAATTTTCACGGCTGGGTTCTTTTTTTGTAGTTTAGCCTGTCTAACCGTCAGCGAAGCGGCGGGAACTGTACTAGTCTTAATAATTAGAAAATAGATTATACAACTACTAATATCTTTCATACATTTTTGTTCTTTTTGGCTGAAATCATCAAATTTCAACAGCAAAACTTAAATTATTAATTATATTAATATTTGTTTAAAAAAAATTGTCGAATTTTTTTCCACAAGCGTACATAAACTTTTCCTACTATTATTATGAAAGTCTCTTTAAATCCAGTAAATATTAATTGGTACGAGTGAATTGTTTTGCTATCGCTTAACCCTTAATTAAAGGTCAGAATTTTTTGTAGGGTTATGAATACGTGTATTTGAAACGCTACCAATTTGTACCAGTCGTCCTGAAAGGGTTAATTATATCCGTATAATTATATAAGAATGTGAAGTGAATGGCATGGCCCGTTCTTTCTCAAGACATGACGTCACTAACCTCTGGTGACCTCTGTAGGGTTACGATGCCATACATAATTGTATCGCATTCATATTCCACTTATTATTATTATTATTAATTATTATTATTAGTAGTAGTTGTTGTTGTTGTTGTTTAGCCGATCAGCCCACCCTGATCGAGCAAGCCGGCGGCACGCAGGTAACCGATCGCACTCTCCGGAGTGGACCAGAGGTTCAGTGCACTAGTGATGTTGTGTTGTGTTCGTTGTTGTGCTAGAGATTAGTAGTAGTAGTAGTAGTAGTGTGATTACTTGATATAACTCGAACTTACTGTATTCTCCACAACCGCAGCCGTCTGCATAGGTTTCGGAGGCGGAAAACGTAATTGGGAGTGTGATGTTCTGGAAAGGGAAAAAAAACTAGAATTTTTACAATACTCATGATTAAATCACTGTGAGTTGGCTCGCTCTCTCTCTCTCTCTCTCTCTCTCTATATATATATATATATATATATATATATATATATATATATATAAGATGTTATGTACATCATCAACACGTATGAAAAAAATACAAAGAATGGAGAACCTGTACTGCTCTAGACATGAGGCGTGTAAGGTAAGTTTTATGCTGGCGAGATAAAACTATCATTTGCAAGCTCACTAAATAATGGAGAAAGTCGTGAATTTAAAAAAAAAAAATATATAAAAGTTTATTCCAATGCCCATATTAAGTTTTCTTTGACGAAATTATATATCAAATTTTTTTTTTAAAACTCTCATATATACTGTGTATTTATTATTATTATTATTATTATTATTATTATTATTATTATTAAAGAATAATCCGTAGAAGTTAGATGAAAAGTATATTTTATCAACTTGAAAGAGGAACGTAATAGCCTACTAGGTGCTGTACAGTGTACATCCTACAGGGTGTCCCGTAAGTCTGGACCCATAGGGAAAAATAATAAAATTACAAAATAGTCCAAAAATTTATTTATAATATATTTTTTATTATTTTTATTATTATTTTTATTATTTTTTTATTATGATCTTACTCCACTGGAGTTTTATTTGTGGGGCCACTTGAAAGCCAAAGTGTACGAGGTCAAACTTCAGAACATTTTCCACCTTAAAGCACGCATTGTGGAGGCGTGTCAAGAAATTTCTGCGACTGTGATTCAGAAAGTGCTGTCGCAGTGGAGATTGCGTCTTCAACTATGTGTGCGACACAACGGCGGACACTTTGAACAGATTATGTAATAAATTTTTGGACTATTTTGTAATTTTATTATTTTTCCCTATGGGTCCAGACTTACGGGACACCCTGTAGAATGTAACGGCATTGAAACCACGTCCATGTTTCTTTTATGTGACGTGAATTCATAATCAAACAATCAATATATAAGCAAGAATTACGAAACATAATTATCATGACGCCACTATTATTATTATCCTAATATTTGTAACATTTCTTTCCAGGAAATTCATTTACGAGATACGTATTACAGCTTTTATTATGCTCCATACTTGAATATTTTCATTTGTTAGCACCTACACAATACATTTTCCCATAAATTGGAAACGTGTATTGTGCATTTATTTTGCAAAATCTCCCACCATTTACTTTCCCTTTCTGTACTCAAGGACGACATCACAATGATTCGGATGTCTTAAACCCGCTTCCGCTATTTAACTTCTTGGTTTTAATTACTCTTGTTAAATAGAGTATGGTGGTTAATTAACAAAAACTAATGGAATAGCCTTTCGTCTAGTATATTATGTAACTTCAACATCCTTTAATTTGGTTTGTTTGTTTTCATTGTTGATGTTGCTAAATTTATATATATTTAGTTGGGTGACGTTTGCGTGAGTTTGTCTGTGGAGACTGATAATTGAGTGTACTTCTGAATACACGAAAGGCCTTGGAATAATTTTTCTTTTTCCTTGTGGAATTTGCATTATATATATATATATATAATATATATATATATATATATATATATAATATATATATATATATGTAAAATATGTTATACTCTTTACATTATTTTACACATATTCTGTTATAATTATGTGCATATTGACATACTCTTTAAAATCGAAAGTAAATACAAATTACTATCTCACCTGTACGTTTAGAAATTCTGAAAGGGAACCATTTATAGACACAAGAAGAAGAAGAAGACCAAAAAATTGTGCGATCGATTGCTTCATTTTCACTCTTTAACAGACAAACTCGACTGCGGAGGAGCTGCACTCAAAGAGTAAATAAAAGTATTCTTTCTCTTAAAAGGAAAGTGAAAGGGGGGAGAAGGATGAACTTAACAGCCTAATCCTGAACCGCAGACTGATTCCATGTCGCATCGACGCCATATTTATATATGGAGAAGCTTCATCTCCAAGGTAACGTCAATAGTAAAGTAGTACTGTTTGGAACTAGTTTTCATCAAATCATTCGTATAGACGGAATGCACATTAAAAGATGACGTCATATGATTATACGAATCCCATCTCGGGAAAGTGTTTTTTCCTCTTTCTGGGACGAAGGACATTTATTATAAATCCAAATTTAAGGTTACCTGCAATCGAGGTTACGTTAATTATGGTTAGTTATATGCAAGAAAATATAAATATAATATAGTGAAGTATTCTCTTTGTATAAAGAAAGTGATATGCCCAGCAAATTCGGAGAATTTTTTTTTAATCGCGTTTACTTTTTATTCGTGTTTAAATATGAGGTATACTTTATTAAATTAATCTATAATATATTTTAAATGAAAGTTTACACACACACACACACACACACACACACACACACACACACATATATATATATATATATATATATATATATATAATATACTGTGTATATATAGTGGCGCAAAAGTCGCGCATCATAGGAATTTTCAGTGTTAATTATATTATCTTTTTCTTTTAGGTAGGGGATGGCTGCGAAATCAACAATAGATGAGAGGTTGAGCTTGTTTTTAATGCATGGAATACCAGGTACTACAAATCGATGAATCGGTACAGAATTTAAATTTCGTATCGATTCATCGATGTGTTATACACACACACACACTATATTATATATATATACACACACACTATATATATATACACACACACACTATATATATATACACACACACACACTATATATATATATACACACACACACACACACACTGTATATATATATATATATATATATATGTATAATTATCCTTACATTTAGGCCATATACACTTTATCAAGGTTATAACAGAAAAGATATACGATGGCATAGGTATCGGCAAAAAATATAATTGGAAAAAAATAAGTTCAGATATAATCCTCAATGCGGGAATATTTACAGGTGTTCTGGTAACCTATATACTTTGATAAAACGCAGAAGCATGAGTTTAATATTTTACTGAGTGTGTGTGTGTGTGTGTGTGTATGTATATATATATATATTGTGTGTGTGTAAAAACATGTTTAACTAAAATTCTTTTGAAGTAAAAATATATGTGAAATTAATAAGTTATTTATTGTTTTATTTATTAACTTATTTTTACGTACTTGTTTGAGTGCCGATCTCTAGATTTTCTTGTTTAAATAGGATGTAGTATGTTAACACCACACACACACACACACATATATATATATATATATAAATAAATATAGTGCCCCCCCCCCCCCCATTTTGGCTCTAGGCATCTATTTTGGCGCCCCTATCAGAAGGAATGGCGCCCCTATCAAAAGGAATGCCCCCCCCCCCCATGGGCCATGAATGATATATTTTCAGAGGTTTGTTAATGCTCAACGCAAACTAGTTTCTTCCAAATTTCAACACTTGATTTAATTGGCATTAAAACTTAAGCCTTGTTAATCTGTACACTTTTTGTTGAAATTGTTATAAAAACGAAATGTTTAGATATAATTGAGTGTTAGGGTTTAGAAGCATGGTTCCTGAAAAGGACCATGGAGTATGGACACATAAACAACAAATATTGCTTTTTCTTTAATGGCATTAAGAAAGAAAATAGGATTTGTAGACGATTTTTTTTTGTTTCATGTAGTTCTTATGTATTTGGTATGCCTTCATCGGTATTTTCCTTTTGTCTAATTTCGCCGATAATGGCAGGAGGTGATCCTTTGCAATTTTACATGGGAGTATCTGTTCTATAAGTTCATTTCGCATTCCCATATTTCATTTTGCTGCCTTCGGAATATCCCGGTAGTGGCTAGTGAGGTTTTAAAAATTAAAGTAATATATACTAATGGCAATAATTTTAAACTTTGGGCAAATATCTAGCAATTAAAACCGAAAGCAAAGAGGATCATCGATGTTAGAAGTTTTTCAAAATCAGCCTCAATAACACATGCCCAATCCGGTGTAAAACAATGTGTTTTCTGGCTTACCAATAGTATTGTAAAAGTATAAGGAACTTTGGATCCGACAGCGCCCCTAAAGTGGTCCGCCCCCCTTTTGAAAATTCTTAGATCCGCCACTGGCTGAAACTCCCGTTTCTCCTGTCACTATCCTCCTTAGCTGATCTTTTTCCGTGTTTCAGCTACCCTGTTAGCAGTACAGCATGCTCTCAAACATACACTTCTCCTATTCCTCTCTACACAGATATGCATCTTGCACACTAAACAATCTTTTCAAAATTTATATATATATATATATATATATATATATATATATATAAAATGCAAACCCACAAAGAAAAAGAAAAAACTATTCCAAGGCCATTCCCTGACGAGGTGTACTTTTGAATACACGAAAGTGTGAAATTCATTATATATATATATATATATATATATATATATATGGCATTGTTGAACCTCGAAGACCTTGATTTCGGCTCTCTCCTTCTATGAAGGGGGCGTTTTTGCGGGCGTTTGCCCTTGGCCCCTCCTTCCTGCATAATATACGATAATTACATTGTTCCCATACGATTACTTCCCACTCAGTGTCGTTACCACTCGCATTTGCGCTAAGGGTGCCAGATGAATATAACCAGTATTTATTAACCTAACTGAACGTAACCAGACATTAACCTAACGTAACCTGAATCAAAGTGG
>JAJOZX010005775.1:0-7500 GCA_023014485.1 Bathynomus jamesi | reverse complement strand
TCTACCAAATCTCGCAAATGAGGCGGGATGTTGCAAAGGAGTTGACCGCAGGCTGATCCTGAACCGTCGTTCAAAATCATTTAAAACCATCTAAAGATTCTCCATCTATGTTCTCCAACTCTGACTTCGTGTTGGCGACACGAGTTATGATGAGTGATGAGGGCCAGAAACTGGCGCAGTGCTCAAGCCAACTAGCTCCTGAATTATTATTAATGAACACCGACATCCGTGTCTTCACTTCGTTTAGAGGGGAACGGTGTTTCCCCGTGAGCTACTGGCGCGGGCGATGCAAACTATATCAACAAAAGTGGGTGAGCAGCTACTACATTTTCATCAGCTTTTATTTAAATTTGTTATCGCACAAACTAAAAAAATGATTTTACAACAATTTCAAAATTATGAATCACGAAGGAAAAAAAGTCATTTTTAAATATTTTTAATTTGTTTTCATTTCTAATTTAACTTCATAGGTGGAAAAGTTAATAAGTTTCTTTGCCTCTTTGGTTATCCTCTTCACACACACACACACCACACACACATTGGCTACTAAACGTCTGCGAAGTGTATTCGCAGAAACATGATATTCTTTTTAATGTTACAAAAACTAAGGTTATGCAATTTCATCCTAAAAGCTGTAATCAGCCAGCTGATATAAGGTTTAAAATGAATGGTGAAATAATTGAGGAAGTACAAGAGTTTAAGTATTTGGGTCAAACTATTACCAGCTCCTTGAGTGATAACTCGGATATAAGAAAACAATCTCGAAGCCTGTGTGCTAAAGCGAATATGACCATAAGGAACTTTCGTTTCTGTACAAGTGAAGCTAAAGACACACTCTTTCGTACTTTCTGCAGTAATAAATACGGTCAGCAACTCTGGGTGAATTATAAAAAAGGTTCTGGCAGAACCCTAAATTTGCTGTACAACAGGTCTTTTAGACTCTTACATAAATTACCCCCAAGATGCTCAGCTTCGCAAATGTTTGCTACCCGCAATGTCCCGAGCTTCCCGGAGGTAACAAGACGTGCTCAACACAGTCTAATGCAAAGAATTAAAAAATCAACCAACCCGATCATCCAAGCTATCCATGAGTCCTGCCATTTATCCTCTAAGGCAGTGGTTCCCAACCTTTTCACCACAAAGGACCCCTTTTATTTTTATTTTTTTCCCACGGACCCCATGTTTTTGAAAGATTCCGTCTACCAAACAAACTGTTTTTATTAACTAATAATTAACTCGTTTTCTCATTTTTCACTATCAAATAAAGGACATATAAGTGAGTATGCAATTAAAATACAGCCTATTAAATAAAGTATTAATAATTCCACCCAAGAGCAAGGAAACTTGAAATTTTAGCCTAAGCGCCCTTATCGTGGGTAAATGTACGATTTCCATTGGAGCCTCTCGAAATATTGAAAGCTCACGGACCCCCAGTACTACCTTCGCGGACCCCCAGGGGTCCGGGGACCCCAGGTTGGGAACCACTGCTCTAAGGCCTAAGCTATGGACTTCTTGGTACGAAAACGTCTGTCTGTAGCTCCACTTAACTTCGACAGTGCAGTATTATTTCTAATCAATTGTATATATTTCTATCCTTAGTATATGAACTGTCATTGTATTAATAATATTTGTCATATGGACTATAGTCTGCCAATAAACATTTTCATTTTCATTATATATACATATACAGGGTGGGCCGAAAGTCTGGATCCATAGGAAAATATTTATTTTAATACATAAATTACAACAAATGGTAAATACTTAAAATGAATATCAACTTTAACTCGTAAATGCGTATCCGTGATACTGTACAGTGGTTCGTACTCCAGTATAAACAACAAATTATAACAAATGCTCAAATTGGCGGCCTCTGACATCGAGACACTTAGGGATGGAATTTATGATTTTTAATAATTCTTCGAATTGACGTTCTCGAGATGCGTGTTTCATTTGATAATCTTCTTGTTGACTTTACTGGACTATTCGTTAAAGTTTCACATACCATTGCAGAGGTATTTTCATCAGTTGCAGTTTTTGGACGACCAGAACGCCGTCGATCATGTACACTTCCTGTTTCTTTGAAACGTTTAAACAACTTGCCAACAGTCGCATGTGTTACTGGATGCTTATCAGGATGATTTCTATTGAATTCGGTAGCAACTTCTCTGTGTGTAGCGCCCTGTCTTGCCGTACATGAGCACAAGTTCTACCCGGTCTTCTGTTGTTAGATTCGAAGCCATTTCTGGGCTGAAATAAAAAAGTATTTGAGTATTTATACTGGAGTACGAACTACTGTACAGTATCACGGATACACATTTACGAGTTAAAGTTGATATTCATTTTAAGTATTTACCATTTGTTGTAATTTATGTATTAAAATAAATATTTTCCTATGGATCCAGACTTTCGGCCCACCCTGTATATATATATATATATAATATATATATATATACACGCACGCACTCACCTTGGTTGGTTGGGTTTTGCTTCTGCCCGAATTGTTCATTCTGACGAAGGTCAAGCTTGTCACTCCACCTTAGACCTACAGTTTAACGTGGAATCCAAACCACGCCCCACCAGCAGCCCAGCGTCTTAACCACTAGGCTATCTAGAGTACAGCTTGCTTTTGCTGCACGCCGCCTGCCGTCATCGGATCTCGATCCTTGGGCTGATGGATTCGTAGTCAGCGACGCTAACAACTACACCACCGAGACGCGCATATATATATATATATATATTATATATATATATATACACACACACACACACATGACTATGTCAAGGTTACTCCTGCATATATGACTTTGAAAATCAGTCGTATGCAATATATAATAAAAAATTGTACCAGCTCGTACATGCATGATCCATATACTCGTACCTACTACACTCATTTAAACCAGAGTTGCCCTTGACAAGCACAATTACACACATTAAATGTCCAAAAGAAACTGACAGGAAATTGACAAGAAATGGGACAGGGATAATAAATTATTTTTAACGCGTGTAATAACATGGTACCTAGAAGATAATGTATGGGTTTTTATATTATGGTTTTATTATAGAGTGTATTAACGTTACGTTACAGATGAATGTGCTTCCTTTATATACTGTGATGCAGTTGCTAATTTTAATGCTAATCATAATTATAAACTGTTAGTGTCTTGCTGATTTTTCTCTTGAAACCTACATATAATTTCATTTACTCACTGGAGTATATATATATATATATATATATATATAACCATGACTTTCAAAAATTTTAAGTTTAAAATTGGAAATTTTGTAGGTATACATAAAACTTTATGACAGAAATGTGTTTGTTTTGAAAGTATTTTCTGTTTACATATATAACCATGAGAAGGGGTGAAAATAAGTTACAGGAGAACTCGGGTTGTATGATGATTCAGCAGATAATGCGGGTTGACTGTAGTTTAATAGAGCATCCTTTCAAGTATTATAGTAGAGGGGGATCAATTTTTATTTTTTGGGGATTATTTATTTTTTCTGGTTCTTAAAATATGCTATCACTTACGGACAGCTTAGAAATAGAAAAAAAAATCATGTATTTTACTCGATAACCCCCCCCCCCCCCCCCCCCCCCCCCCTGTACATGTGGTTTGAAAATTTATTGAATATCATAATGTTTATTCTAAGGGTAAATTCCAGTTTATTTAAACAAATCTTGTTAAAAAACATGAAATATCATTGAAGAAGTTAGAAATAGACCTGTAATTGATTAATTCATTACAGAATATATGTACAGGGTGTCCGAGAATTATCTGTACAATTTTTGGCTGTTATTAAAGGTCAACCATGAAGTGTAGAAATTCCAGTGTTGTCCCATTTTACAGAGAATCTAATTAAGGTTTTTCTGATACCACGTTTTGACAAGTTTTTTAGAAATGTACGCGGGTGACAGACATTGATGATTTAAAAGCAAGAATCACAGCTGCTATTGAGCGAATTGATGTGGATATGCTGCAGCGTACATGGCAACATTTGGAGTACCGATTGGATGTTTTGCGAATCATTAATGGTGCACATATCGAATGTTTGTAACAACGTTACTTTAATAAAAGAAACTTTTGAAAATACAGATCCTAAATAATCTTGTTTAAGAATTTTACGTGTGTTATCAAGAATTTTATTAAAAGATGAAATTGTAAAGATAATGTTCGGACACACTGGAATTTCTAAAAAACTTGTCAAAACTTGGTATCAGAAAAATCTAAATGAAATTCTCTGTAAAATGGGACAACACTGGAATTTCTACACTTCATGGTTGACTTTTAATAACAGCCAAAAATTGTACATATAATTTTCGGACACCCTGTATTTGCTAGAAAATAATGGAAAATAATATATGTATATATTTTTACATCACCTAGACAAAACAAAAAATCATAAATTCAGACATAGCATAATATAAATGCCTCTAATTGCCACACATTATTTAGCACATAAGTATATTTATAGCATTATCAAAATCTTTCATAGTCATTGTCATATTTGATGCAACTCTGTCTAGATAGATTTTCAAGTTAATTGCATAAGTCTCTATTGGAAGATTCTTGTAGTACTTTTTCAGTTTGAAGATATCTGACGACCTGGGAAGAGATGTCGATGTATCTCTTGCATATCTCACTTCGATGTATATTCTGTCATTTTTCTCCTTGAGTGACAACCTTGTATCATTCACAAAATCATCTACTTCACTAGCTTTGGTAAAAGGTCCACCAAGTTTCTTCAGGGTGTCTAGATCTTTGTTCTTGCTCTTGTCAGCTGCTATGTTTGCTACCTCCTTGTCACTTAATCCTTGCCTCTTAAGTTCTTGTTGCTTTCTGCTCCATTCTACCAACACATTAGGAAGGGGACCATCTTGCTGTACTAGTTTTACATATACTTTGGCCATAGACTTGCTTTCAATCAAGTCAGTGTTTCTTCCTTTTACATGTGCACGGCTGGCCATAGGTAGCTGTTTTGCACCACGTTGACTGAGCTCATAGTTGATGCTGCCCAGTGACCGTTCTGGATGCAAGTTGTTGATTGGCGCTTTCTGTAGTTTCTCCTGATCCATCGATGCTACCTGAAAAGGAATAAAATAGTACTGTACCATGAGGATACAAAAACAGCATCATTTCAACAAAAATAGGACATTATAAAATTATGTATTGCACTTACCTGTCGAGGGGCTTCCGCATCACAGTCACCAAACTGGAATATGTCTCCACGTTGTTTCTGCCATCCAGCTGCTAATTTCTTCATCATGATGCTGAGAACATTTGTGACTCTTGGTTTGTAGCAGTTAACGGCTTTCGTGATTGAATTACGGATGTCTTCATTCCACAGAACCGTTTTAAATCTATTAGGTGATATGAAGTTGAATGCAGGCTCGTCAATGTTCAGAAGATCAGATGGATCCGTTTTGCATAAATCATCGTACAGCGTTGGAAATGCAATCATGATCTTAGCATAATCTGTTGTGCTAGCCGATGTCAGACTGATGAATGGTTCAATCAAATATATTCCAATTAGTGCACCAGCTAGACAAAGGATGCGAATATATTCAAGGTTACTGAATGAGCGCAGGATGCATGCAAGTTGGTTAGTGATGTGTTCATACTTGTTGAGAAAATTAGAAACATCTTCATCCAAGTGGATGGTGATAGCGCACAAGAAAGTAAGCCTACTGAACCTCTCTTTTTATAGGCGAACAGCAGCATTCTTCTTTGGCATGATATATTGATCAAAGTCACCTGCTTTGTTCCACTGTTTATGGTCATAATCGTGTGAAACCAATCTCACTAAACAGTCTATGAACTGTTCTGTGATTGAATCATGGGATGTAGCACAACTGACAAGGAAGTTTGCAAATATCTTGTCTGGTCCAATAGTGTTATCAATCTCTTTAAACACTTCAACAATTTTACGATTAAACATTAATGTAGGATGAACTTGACATAAGAGATGTTCAGCTGTGTGATCAGTGTCAAGCATGTCAGATACAATGCTTTCGACCCCAATGTTGTGGCTTGTTGCATCAGTCATCACAAAATCTATTTTCTCATACAGAGTCTTAGGATCGAAACCGCTGACTACCGATAAAATGTTCAGGTTAGTAACTCTCAGTGCTGCTAGATTTTCTCGTGATTCTGATACTAGCTGCAGCGTTGGAAAGGAACGATATTTTCCATTAATTGTGATATCTTGAACAGAAAATGACCCTGCACCCTGTTTTCTAGATCCATCATCATGATAAGTAATTGTGACTGACTCATCTGAATTCATGATCTCTTGTACTATTTCTGCCAGTACAAAGGCTTCAATAGCTTTTCCTATTTCCGGCATGCTGATTGGGCTGGAGCTGTCTAAATCAATGTAATGCGCATTTTCGTCAAAGTACTTCCAGCTGCGCTCGAACATGTAGTTTCCCACTTCAATAATAGCTGCTGTTGCTTGGTTGTATGATAAATGATATTTGGATATCAGTTTGTCAGCCACTCTGTAGAATGCTCCTTTTATTTTTGCCGAACTTTCACGGATATGCCTGTAGTGATGAGGCAACTTGTCTCTATCCTCATTCAAGTTTGCATACACAAAATTTTCGTTTTTTTGATGTTGATGATATATTTTCTTCAGGGATATATTCATCTTCAGTGCATGTGTCCTCATCTGTTATCGAGCCATCAAATTCTTGGTAAAGCTGTGATACAAACTGATTTTTCTTTGCGTCTTCTTGTTCCTTTAGGAGCATCTTGTCCATTGCAGCTTGCATCCTCATTTGCCTCTCAGCTGTTCTTTGCCATGCCATGTCCATTGAATTATCACAAAACATTTTTCTTGGTCCTCGTTGATCCTCCAGGAACTTCCACTCTATCTCAGTAACTTTAACACCATAGATCTTCTCTTGGCGTCTTCGTGATTTCATATCTGTACAGGAGATATCAAACAAAGTGGCTGCAACACGGTTGTTGAATTCTGAAATTTCTGCTCGTTTTGCTTTAGTCATTCTCTGTGAGCGAACCTGACAGTGTTTTTTGAACTTTTCATACAGTTTTGTTATCTGGTTGACAATGTTTACTGATCGACTTTGTGTATAGGTTGCACCAGATCCAAAGGTTCTGCAAGTTGTAGGCAACTTTATCACTAACAGAAAGTTGATTCTTATCAGCTCTGGCTGGCCTCAGCATGAAAATCATCACTTAAATAACATCTTGCTGGAGTGGCAGTACACCTGCCTTAAACTGATATAGCTTAATATATTCCACATCTCCACACCAGCGTGTGGAAGCAGAACGTAACTCTCTCATTTTGATCCTGTTAATTACTGTAACTCTATTTTAAGATTTCTTTAGCTCCTGTAAATGAGAAAAAATTATTAAACAAGCATAAAAAAGTTATAACTAAAATAATCATGTAATTTAATATATATATATATATATATATATATATATATATATATAATATATATATATATATATATATATATATATATATATA